>PVIW01001319.1:296073-313938 GCA_004026585.1 Noctilio leporinus | reverse complement strand
TGTATTCATATACTTGGTTCTGTTTTGCTTGTTGTTAGTTTTGCTCATTATTGTCCCGTAATGGGTGAGATCATATGATATTTGTCCTTCATGCCTGGCTTATTTCACTAAGCATAATACTCTCTAGTTCCATCCATGTTGTTGCAAAGGGTACAAGTTCCTTCTTTCCTTCTGCTATATAGAATTCCATTGTGTAAATGCACCAAAGTTTTTGGATCCAATCATCCTCTGATGGGCACTTAGGCTGTTTCCAGCACTTGGCTATTGTAAATAGTGCCTCTATGAACATAGGTGTGCATAGGTTCTTATGACTTGGTGTTTCAGGATTCTTTGGGTATAGTCCAAGTAGTGGAATTGCTGGATCAAAATTAAAAAATGGGCAAAGGACCTGAACAGACAACTCAATGAGAAAGATATACAAAGGGCCCAGAGGCATATGAAAGAATGCTCAACATCACTAATCATCAGAGAGATGCAAATTAAAACCGCAATAAGATACCACCTCACACCTGTCAGAATGGCAATCATCAGCAAATCAACAAACAACAAGTGTTGGCGAGGATGCGGGGCAAAGGGAACCCTCATACACTGTTGGTGGGAATGTAGGCTGGTGCAGCCACTGTGGAAAACAGTATGGGGATTCCTTAAAAAAACTAAAAAAAAAACTAAAAATGGAAAAGAACCAACTTTAACTTATGAAAGCTTTAAAGTGATCTTGTTATAAATATATTTTACTAAATAAGGTACAATTTTGTGTCTTACTTGTATCTGCATTACTGTAGGTTAAGTTTTCTTAGATTGGAATCATTTCACAATATGGGAAAATCAGGTTACTTGCAATAACTCAGAAAAGTTGAATGCAGTTAAGGAAGAAGAAAAACCTAAGAAAATGTGGATGTATATTACATAGAAGACATGCTATCTTTCTTATTCACTGTTACAAAATATGTGCTTATTTGTGGGTGTGTAATACATAGATTTTGTTAGCAATTTATGTTTTAAATAGCAACCAACTGGACATGGGTGTGTTATGAAATCAGTCAATCTTTAGATCAGAAAAGATGTTGAGAATGAAGACCAATTTGGACGGAATTTACAAACTACTGAGATATATGATTCGTGCATGCTTAGTGAAATAAGCCAGTCAGTGAAAGACAAATACCACATGATCTCACCCATTACAGGACAATAATGAACAAAACAAACAAGCAAGCAAAACAGAACCAGATACATGAATACAATGAATAGACCTTCGGTGGGCAGGGGGGAGGAGGAGGCAAAGAAGGGAAGCAGTTTAGTCAAGGAACTAGTATGGAAGAACCATGGACATGGACAACAAGTGGGGGAGTGGGTGGGTGGGGAAGGGGATAGAGGAGAGTAATAAGAGGTGGATGTAATACAACAACAATAAAATTAAAAAAAGAAAAAAAGAAAATGGTCTTGGGCTTAGGGTGTGTTCAAAATGTGGGTGCTGTAGAAGACTGGCATCTCTTACATGGCTGAATTACTCTTGAAAGGGTTGTCATGAAGACTAATAAAAGCAGAGCAGGAATTGTGGAAATAAAACCCCACACAGGAATTATGGAAAAGAACACTATACAGAATTAGGAAGCCTGGCACATGGCCTAGGCCTTAGGTGGAACTTCTGAGGCCATTCCTCCAGCATTCTCTGGGCCACCTAGGGACTTCTGGCCCTCGTGTGAGTGCTTGCTTTATGGAGGATATCTTCCTTTAGCAGGCAGGAATCATGCAGACATGCTTCAAGGGAAGACTAATTGTCAAAGGCTAAGAGGATGACTAGCTGGCTCACCAAGAGGGCCCATCTTCCCTCAGCATCCAGAGAACACAATTTCCCTGGCATAATGTTGGGTAATAGATGGGTTAGCCAACTGCTTCAGAGGTAAAATATTACCCAGCTACTCCAACCAACAACCCATGCAGGATTCCCAGAGTGGGAGAAGGCCCTAGAGGCCTAGATATCAAAACATAACCTCATTCCATGTTCACAGTCTCTAAATGATTGTTTTGCTTTTGGCTTCATTTCGCCTGTGCAGGGTCAAGAAGCACCTGCAATATGGGGTGAAAGCTCCCTTAGAGACACTACACTACTCTGGCCACAAATAATACCTTTGCCGACTCCAAAGCTTCTCATTTTCTTCAAGCTCTTTGGGTGGGGGGGGGGGCAGCGTAAACTGCTTTATTAAGTATTCTAAGTCTTTGCAAAATGGAAATTGATTACAGAAATGTTATTGTGTAGGATCATAGTTCATGGAGATGGTAGTTCTTCCCCCATTTCAGTTATTTCACTAGGAGTACCTGAAACCATTACCAAGATCATCTTCCCTTCCAGGCCTCAAAGATGGATTTAATTTTATACAACTCTCAGACTTGATGGCTAATTGTGATAACTCTGAACACAAGCACCTGGACTCATGACAGGAAATCAGTGCGTTCACTTTGAAAGCTGTCGTGCAAACCTGAGCAAAAGGCATGGAGAGCTTCGCGCCTCAGCCCCAGATGGAGAAATGAAATGGAAAGGTCTTCTATGAAGGAGGGAAATTGACAAAAAACAAAAACAATTCAGAGGACATTCTCCTGCCATCAGAGTGGTAGTATGCTTGGAATTTTTATATTGAGAAAATGGGAAGTCAAAATATATAGAATTCAGGGTTTTATATCCACTGTGCCATCAGCCAGCCAGGGCTTGAATCCAGGGTTTTTAAAAAAGCAACTTGCAAACACTCTTAATTTAGCTAAAATCATACACTGTACCTCCCCACCAAAAGCTGACATAATGAAGAAAAAGATTTTTAAATAATTGTGTTTGAAACCTTCATCCTAGCCCCCAAAATAAGGTTGACCCAAACCCCATGCCAGAGACTATGGAAATACAACATATCTCTAACTAACTGGCCAGGGGTGGGGGTGGTATTTACAGTCACAGAAATACTTTTTTTTGTTTTGTTTTGTTTTTAGCTTTCCTGCTTTCATTGAATTGTTCTCTGTGAGGCTTTCTCTGATCACACCCTTTATATCAGTGACCCGACCAGGAGACCCAAGTCCTTTTCAGTAACTCCACTTGTCACTTGCCCCCTCATCTCTACCACCAGAGCACCAACCAACATACGTAGCAAAACTTTCACTGGGAAGGTGGGACCCACTACATGGGTACAATGGGGAGGATATTATTCAGGCTGTCACATCTTACACTGTAAGCAATGTACTTGAAAACCCCTGTCGGCCTTTCAGCCATCCCACCTCCAGCAGTTTCCTACTGGTTATATCCTCCCCAGCCACAATTCTGCTGATCCTTCACGCCTCTTTCCATTCACACTTATGAGGGATTGAATTATGTCCCCTAAAAAGATATCTGTATTTAAGCCCTAACCCCTACCATCTGTGGAGTGACCTTATCTAGAAATAAGATCTTTGCATATATAATCAAGTTAAGATACAATCATTAGAATGGGGCCTAATCCAATATGATTGATGTCCTTATAAGAAGAGAAGGGGTGCAGACAAAAACACATTGGGAGACTATCATGACCATGGGAGTAGAGATTGAACTGATGCAGTTATAATCAAAAGAAGACAAAGGATTGCCAGCTACCACCAGGAACTAGGAAGAAGCAAGGAAAGTCTCTACCCAGAGCCTCATGGAAAGAGAGGTTGGCCTTGCTGCCTGACACACACCTTCATTCCTGACTCCAAAACTGTAAGAGAATCAATATTTGTTATTTAAAGCCCCCAGCTTGTGGTCCTTGGTGGGTAGCTCTAGAAAACTAATAAACAGCCCCCTCTTCCTTGTTTCTCCTCCCTCCTACTTTCTCAGCAGAGTTATTTAGCATCTCAGTTTTTACTTAACACCTATCCTCAGATCCTGGATCCTCACCTTCGACCTGCAAGTGGCTAAAGAATGTATTTTCCTAGTCAAGCATGGTTCCCTCCTTAAGAGAAATTCTGGTGGCAGAGGTTAAGGAAATATTTTTTCTCAATCTACCTAAGGTGTGTTCAAATTGTGAAAACAAGTGCCCAAATTAGATTTGGGGGTCAAAACTCAACAAATTAGCTGTTTGCTCTAGATCAAATAAGCAAACCCTTGCTTCATAACCACTGACAGCTTCCCATAGTCAACAGGGACAAAGGCCTTCAGGTTTATCAGAGCCTATAAAGCCAGCAGGTAAACTGGTCTCTCCCTCTCTCTGCCTCCTCCTGAACTGCCCCCCACCCCCACCGCTTCCACTCTTTGCTCTGACCACACTGGCTTCAGTTCCTCATTTTCAACACACACTTCCTTCTCCCTCAGAGCAGTGACTCTGCACCTTCTGCGGCCTGAAACTTTTTCTCCAGACTCCACTGAACACTGGCCTAATCAGCCTCTGATCTCAGCCCAATTGTCAAGTCCAGGGAGAGGCCTTTTCTGACACCCCAGGACTGAGTCACAAGCCCCAATTACAGACCTTTATGGCATCCACTGCTTTTCCTTAGAAATGTTTATTAGTTTTTAATTACAATAGAAACTCTTTTAATTGAGCTCCTTGGGGAATTAACTGCCATTTTCAAATGCATTTGTAAAATGTATTGACTGATACAGCTCAGAGCCTAATAATCTGCCACCTAACATATACCCTCACCACTTCTACCCTCACCAGCTGAGCTCTGTCCTTACTAAGAGGAGGTTGTTTTTGTTCCCAAACCTGTTTATGGCAGTTATACTTGATTACTATAATTATGTAGTTTAATTAAATATCATGTAAAACTGATTAAATATGAGCATAAAAAGAGAGTTGCTATTACTATGAAAACTAAGTTAAATGCTTTGGAAAGACTTGAAAAAGCTGATGGGGGGAGGGTGAGTTGCTCTTAAATTAGGTAGGAATAAATGTGGAAGATTGAAGAAGAAAATCTAAATGAATTCAAATTACTTCACAAGTATCTAAGTTTTCCCTCTACTTTAAAGTGAAACTGAAAGTCATCAATGATACACATTTTGAGTGAGTTTTGTGCAAGAATGATGATATAAAACTGCAGTTACTGGACTGATCTTGAATAAAAGCACCTTGGCCATATCACATTTGGCAAATACAAGTTCAGTTTTGTGTTTTAAGTAAAAAATAAAATTATATATAATATGTATACACACATATATACAATACATATTTTAATGATATCCTACTTTAACTGTGTTTTACAATGACCTACTCTCATTAAAGAAGGGGTCTTCTCTAGTAAATATTTATTGATGTGATATTTGATTAACATTCATCTCCCTCAGTTGTGAGTTTCATCACAACAAGGGGCATGTCCGTTTGGTTCAGCCTGAGTTCTAGCACCCAACAGTGACACATATTAGGTACTCAGTAAGCATTATTCTGAATAAAAGATAATTTCCCTTTATTTTGTGCTGTGTAGACATAGCAAATAACACAGCAAAATGTTTAAGTAATTCCTTAAAATGCACAAAGCAGTGAAAAGAATTATCTTTCAAAATCCGTCTGAGCAATAAGTGTTAACTTCAACACCGTGGCAGACTAGACAGTACGTTGGGGCACGTTGGAGGACAGGGGTGTCTTTTCTTCCCAACTGATAAGCCAGCCCCCTTGTTTTGTCTGAACAGGATTCCCTGGATAGGTGTGGATCAGAGCCAGAGAACCAAGGGGGCATTTCTCTTCTCTCCTCTCTTTAGGCTTTAAGAAATCCATCCTCCATTATCTAGGCTTACTGAACATAACAGAAGGTTTTAATCTATGAAAATAAAAAACTTTTCCCATTTCAACTCCATTTCCTGCTACTCTAGGTAAAACAAACTTTCCCTGAGGAAATGGTGTAAATGTGCTCAAATATTCTTAAAAGATCCCACACAGCACAAAATATTTTTTAACTAAACCATGTTTCTTTTCATTTACATGTATAAAGAAATATGTATGTGGTAGTGGAAAAAAAATACAGATAAGAGAAAATGTTTTCCAATTCCTGCCTCATTGTGATCTCCCTCCTAATACTTTAATTTCCTTGTCTGAAAAATGGGGTTGGTAAAAATATGGTTTACCTATCTTACAGAATTATTGTGAAGGATCAAATTAAATAATATACATAAAAATCCTTGAAATGATGCAAGAGGTGATGCATTGTTACTAGAAGATCCCCATGTCGTATATCCTCAACAGCTTCCATCCCTGCCCCTCTTTGTGCCTAGCAGGCTGTACACCATTCATTTTCCTTTAGCACAGATCCAAACAATCTTCTGTTATGTCACTTGAGAAGATGTTGAAAGCTACTGAATTTGGAGTAGGCAGAAACAGTCCTGTTCCCACAAATCTTCTGGGAAAACCCACATATCAAGACAGATATATGAAGGGGTCTGAGTCAAGGCCCCTGTGAAAACTGTAATTTCATTGCCAGTATGGGTTTAAACTTGAATGGTTTTGGTGTCCATTTGTAAAATGTCATTTCTGTTGGTTCCATCCTAGTAGCTCAAACAATAGAAAACCACAAATCCACTTCCTTTAATAAAATATAAAAGTCTACATTTTCTGTATAATATATGTACACTCAAGCTACACTAATTTCCTCTACAATTACTTTAAATTTTTAGCATTTTTATTTGGCTCTTATACTACATAATTAATGGTGTTTACATGAAAAGGTTCTTTAATGTAAATGGCACAAGTGGATTACTGAGCAAGGCTTAAAACAAACATTTTTCTCTTTTTAAAATTTTCTTAACTCTCCTCTGAATGTCTGGCACAAGAGCAGAGTTTTTTAAATGTCAAGGGGGATATAGAAATCAGGCTTCTGAAGTCCATTCTCCCCTGGTTAGACAGGCTTATAATTCTGTTTTCTGTAATGGTTGGCCTGGGGGAGTCAACAATGACCTTGCTGACCCAGCACATCCAGACTCAGAAGCCTGTCTTTTTTTTGGGAGGTTGCCACTATTTTTCTTCACGACTTTAAACATAACACAATATCTGGCCCTCATAGATCATTTCCTGCAGAGTGTGCAGGACCAGAGATGAGATACTCATGAGATAAATAAGCTCACTCACTATACGTACCAGGAATAAAATCTACCAGGTTTCTAAATAACTCCATCATGATTTTATTACCCAATTGTGGCAATTACTGGGACTGTCCCTTCTAGTCAAACTTCAGAATACATATATTTTGAGTGGCAGCATGGAGCCAGGTTACTATAATATACAGTTAGCATGATAGTTACTACCTGTCAGACATTATTTTTATAAGATATTCTGAAGGGAAAGCATTGAGATTATACACACACACACACACACACACACACGTGTGTGTATATATATATATATATATATATATATATATATATATAATTTTTTTTTTTAAATAAAAGAAAAAAGAAAGTCATTTCTTTACTCTTTTTCTCCCAGAAGCAAAGCCAGCGGTGGGAGTGAAGATGTCTCCTTCCACACCACACATCCAGCCCTAAGGAGGAGGCAGGGAGCCTGGCTTCATGTCATCTCTGGAAGAACATGCAATGTGTGCTCTAAGTACCCCTGAAGTTACCTAAGGAGCTGCAGAACAGACTGTATACCAGCAGGCTTTCTCTAGAACAGTCTTCAGTCTCAAAACTGACCACAGAGAGGGTAGGGTCTTGAGATCTAAAAGAAAATTTCAACCCAGGTGAGTTCTGAACAGATATTCCAAAACACAGAGACCTCTGCACTAGTCCTGTCCAGATTCCCAGGGTTGGCTTGGGATTGGAATCCAGACCTAGAGGACTGGTCAAATGCCTATATGACAAGCATGTTTTGAGTGAGCAAAACTGTGCAAGACCCATCATTATACTAAGACCTTCACATCACTTGAAAGATATTAAAATGTGTACATATCTCACATTTAATGATTTTGCTATTAAAATTATTTGGTTAAAATAATTAAAAATATACTATGATTTCTCAACACTCAGGTATACTTAGGAATGCTCACAATAATAGCATCTCATCTAAAAATGTTTTCAAATGTAATAAAATTGTTATGAATACTGAATACAGCAATTGATGAGGCTCAGTATTATATTTGTGACCATTTAATAAATATTTATTAATTTTGCTTGGCAGTTTCCTTTTTTTATTTTGAAGACAATAATTTTTCCTTTAGATATTTTCCCAAGCACAACTTACATGCCCAGCACTGTGAGGCCTATTCATACAAGTTAAACTGGTCCTCTGGGCTCCTGGCACTCTGCCATGTATCCCTAAGTGATTGGACATTGATTACAGTGAGTTCTTAGGAATTCCCAGCCACTTCATGGGACCTCAGCCCTCAACCAAAACAATCATGTGAATTCACTATGTCTTTTGCCATCACCTGAACAACCAAAGAAATTCTTACTAATTAAACTTAAATTCTAAAAATGTGTAAATTTTTGGCTCCTTTGAGACATTTACCCATAACCAATGCTAAAAGCCTTTACTGTCTCCTTCAGTGGATGAAATCAGGTTTCCAATATCCAATTTATTTTGTTTTTCAACAAGAAATGAGATTTGGAAGTTGATATGGAGTTGCATTTCTAGGAAGCTTTCCTATCATTCCATAAAATGTGAGTTATGCAAGCTCCACCAAGGTATTTATAACTAGACCCAAGATAACATCTTTAGAGACATATCAGCAACTGTTAGGTGGAATGTACTTAGTGAACTGACTTATTCTTACCCCTGAAAGATTAAGTCTTCTCAGAGTGTATCAACTCAAAAAATAATCACAGGTAGTCTGTTGACAGTCACAAAATCCCCTCTTTTGCTATCAGCAAATGCAGAGGTGATAACGAATTTGAAAACTCTACTTTCTAGATGTGTCCTCGAACAATGTCACATAAACAATGGGATATGTTTAAAGGATTTATTTCTGACCTTGGTTTGTGTCTTTTTAAAAACTCACTGAAAACAGAGTGAGTGTGTAGTGGTAAATCCATGGGTAGTGGCATCAGACAGCCTGGGATGGAACCCCAACTCTAGCATTTTCTAGATCTGAGAACCAGGGCAAGTTATTAAGTCTCCATTACTTGATTTGTAAAATGGCTCTAAGAATATTTAATAGGATTGTTCCCAGGATTAAACAAGTTAATGAGTGTAAAGTTGTTGGTGAACAATCAATAAATGTTAACTTAGAGTACTACTCTTATTGTTATTCATAATTTCCTCACTATTTACAATACCAACATTCAAACCACCACACCTACCTCCTGGACTACTTAGCTGCTTTCTGCCTTCCCTGCTTGTACTTTGCTCTCACCTACTCCAACCCCTTCTTCATCTTAAAGTTGAGTCATCTCTTCAGAATGGAAAAGCAATCATTTCACCCTCCTTCCCACATACAAAATCAGAGTAAAACAAAAATTCCTTCAGCTACCCTTAGCAAAAACCTGAAAGGCCCTGCAAGACCTGAGACTCCTGCCTACGCTCTTCTGTCTGTTTCCACTTCTTTCCCACTCCCTCTGTGGTGCTGTCACGCTTGTCAGTCTTCTGCGCTTTCCCGAGCAGAACGCCCTTCAGAACTAGTCCGGTCTGGAGAGCTGTCCCTAATCAACCAAGCTCTATACATCCCAACCCAAAAGCTACCCACTTAACTACATTACATTCACATTTTTTCATAGATTCGTATTCCTTCCCTTTCAAAGCAGTAAGCTCAGTGAATGCATGGCCTACTTGAGAGATCATTTCCTAAGGTCTGACTTGCCTACACAATTTTAAGTTTGCAGAGGGTATAGTTACCAGTTTCGCTCTTAATCCTGTTCTTCATAACCTAGCTCAGTCCGGACCCAGAGGAGGGCAGTAAACGTTGAAAGAATGCGGGAAAGGGCTAAAAGGGAATGCACTACGCATTCTCAAAAAGTTGGCTAGCACATCTGAAGCTTGTTAATTAAACAATCCCCAAACATACAGGCATACAAGGGTCACTTTTCCGTGCCCACCCCCCACCTTTTTTTATTTTTTAACAGTTCGGCCTTCGTTTTTGCGTCACTCTTCTCAAGCGTAATTTCCCAGGCGCGGGCAGGGTTGAGGGGAGGGAGGGGACGGCTGTACGCTCAGATCCGAGAGCCAGGGCCACCCAACACCGGTTCGAGGGGCGGCGGGGCAGGCGGAAGTGTGGGGCGGAGGCTTGGCGCGGGGCTTGCTCGGGCGGAAGTGCCCCGCGCAGGGCGGAAGCTGCGACGACGTAGCCGCTGGGAGGCTCAGGTGGGTGTCAGTGACCCCGCACCCGCAGGTGGGCGCACACCGGCTGGTGCACAGAGCCTGCGGGCTGGGAAGAGAGAGGCGCAAAGGAGCTCCTGCCTGTGCTGCACCGGGCCAATTTCTGTTGTGAAAGGGACTTAATTAAACCGGGAGCCATAAATTCATGCACCACCCGGAGGGGATGCGGGGGATTTTAAGTGTGCATGCGTTGGAGCTCTGGGAAGTGAACAAAATAACGGGTGGAAAAAGGCACCTTTTACAGAGAAGGCAGAAAACATTTCAACTTTATGCTATTTACAGTCATTCCCAGGTTCCCCATTGTTGGTTTAATTAACTTATATGAAGTGACAGTATAACCTAAATTGGCAGCCCGCTGAGATGACTTTCTTTTTAAACAAATATTTTTGAGCAGCCATGTTGTCCTTTAATTGGGGTTGAAAAGGTTGAAAGATGCAGCAGGGAGCAGTGTGAGCACCATGCTCTCCGGACCTCCCCCTCTGCTTTATTGGGCAAAAGCAGACCTCTGGGTGCTGAACAATGAGAGGGTAAATCAGAGACTATACAGTTCTCAACAAATACTTAACCTTGTCAGTTACACCGAACAAATATCAGCTCATACAATTTTTAAATAAATCCAGAGGTAGAAATGTCCCATCCACATTATTTGTAACATGAATAGGTAAATGCCCGTTTCTAAGGCTTTTTAACAAGGAATTTTTGACCAGAGTGACCTTTATTCTTGTTTCTGTTTCTTTTTCAATAGAAAGCTTGATAGAGTGCTCTATATTTTAGAGCACTTTTTTAAAAATCCACAGTATGGCCCAGGCTAACCCCAAGATTCTTGGCTCTTCCAACACAGGGATAGTGTCTAGGATCTGTTCTATCCCAACCCTTTCTAGCACATTTACTAACATAAGCAGGACTCCAATAAACTACACAGCCACTAGAGCCATGTCTCAGTGTATAAGACACTGTGAAAGCTGATGTGGCTATTAGAGGCCACATTCTTCTCATTTAGTAATGTCCCAAGAATAGTTTATGAAAATGCACGTAAAGCTCTCTACCAATATTTGAAGCTGTATACATTGAGATTTAAGACACTTGGAAAAAGAGGCATACCCTGCAAATAGTGAATAATGATAGTAATAGTGGAATAATCATGGTTCTGTGTGAAATTTCATAGCCTAATAACGTGGGTCCTGCTGTGCTCAGGAATTGCCTGGAATCAGAAAGGTCCTGTCATGAAAATTAAGATTGGTGGGGCTGGTACTTGAGACAGACAGACTCCCTAGATTTTCTTCATGTTTGCTGTGGTCAGTAGTAGCCTCCTGCCAAGGAAAGGTCAATATTTTTGTCTCCTTCACCAGAGGAAAATGTGGCTCTGTGGTTTTATTTAGATGGGTTGATGGCAGAATAGAAATGAGGATTTTCCAGCTTGGGAATTTATTGGACTGTATTTCTGTTATATTCCAGGTGCCCGACTCTGTTGTATTCTTAAGTACCCAGAACTGTATTGAGCTATGCCTTCAAAATAAGTTATTTTTTATTATTAAAGTTATTGTATTTCATAACATGTGCCTACTCTATCAGGCTTGTGCCTTTAGTTACTTGAAAGCTAGGGCTCCAGGTTTCACATGTTAGTTATCAGGACCTTGAAATGATCTGGTATAAGGATTTTTTTATTTTCTTTATTTTAAAGCTAATCTTGCCACTGCTTTATTCAAGGAATGTACCTCAGAGGAAGCCAGAAGCCAGCTGGAATAGTTCCTGCATGCAGTTTTAATCTTGTTTGCAATTATTTTGAAGGGGAGAGACCATCTGGATCCAGAGATGTGTAGCTACACAGGTAGCAGGGTCTAGGCAAGCTTCCTTCATCCTTCCCCCAGTTTCCACATAGCATGTTCAGGAGAAAAAATCATTTGAGGAAGAATATGCAAAATGAGAAGTTTGGGCTAAATTTTGCATAGGTAGTATCCCATATCTTTAATTCCCCATTCCAGTTATAGCCATGGGGAACTGGAGGCATAAAAACATTACTTACTCTCTTTTTTATTTCAGTCCTTATCCAAAATAAGGTTTCCAGAAATAGAGGCAAAACTCAAAATACCTGCTATTTTAAGGTAGTATCCATCTCCAGGGATTTCAAAGCATTTTACCAGTAACATCTAGTAATAACCATTTTTGCTGTTATAGGCGTCATCACTGTGGTCTTGTATTATTTGTTTGTAAATCTTTTTCTTGCCCAAGATGTGAGTTTCTTAAGGGCAGGAAAAGTACTTAATCACATGTATTTCTAGTACTTGGCACAGTGTCCGGCACATTGCAGACACTCGGTATATGCTATAGAAATAAAAAGACAGCATCCCTTTAAAGATTGGGAAAATATCATTGGGAATGCAGCAAGGTAGAGAAAAGAATATAAACCAATTACCTTCCAAGGGTTACTAGGTACAGTGATAAATGCTGCAGTTATTAATACAGCCTGGAATGGAGTAAGGCATATTTGAGAATCCATAGATATGATTGATCACCTCACTGCCTTCCAGGGAAATCTGGCCTGGTCAGTTGCAGGACCTTGGTTGTTTTGAATGGAATATGCAAGCTGAAAGCTTTCACCAGCCCTGTTCCACCTTCCCTCCAGCCTGCCATGCTCAACTCCTCACCCAAACACCTGTTGATTGAATTTTGAATAATATCCACTTGAAGGTATACCAAATTATTAGGTTACCAAGCACACTGATATCTTGGTTTAGTCCTGCCTTAAGGATAGAGAACCTATGTATGGTCACTATTTTAAGACTAGGTTGCCCAAATAACATTAAAGGAAAGCCACAGTCATCTTTTCTATTTTGCTAACATTGCAAAGGAATTCAAAGTCAACATTTTTTTGTGTTGTAATTGGGCAAGCATGTGGTATTTGCTGCTTTCTTCTTTTGCCAATGGAATTGCAGCAGAAACCAGAATGTTTCTACTGGAAATAAATGAACTTCCTCTCATTGTTCCTGTACTTTTCGTATTAACTATGAAATAATGAGGAAATGGCTCCTAGTTTAGGCAGGAGGAAGACCATGAGATTATTTCATTTTTAACACTCTATATCTTTATGGAATGAAGAAATTTTCAAAGAAAAAAAGATTTATTTAATAGAAAATCAGTAGGTTAAAGTAATTTAGGACATAAGACTAAAAAAAAGAAAAAAGATTAAATTCAGCTTTGTTTCTCCAGGTTCAAAAATGAAGTTAATCTGAATCTTTTTAGATTTAGCAATCAGAACCTCATTCTTATAGTAAAACAATTCTGACATTTAAGGCTGAGATTTTCCTCATTCTCTCCATCCTTAAATTAGGCTTAAACAAGGGTTTAGTGGTTTATCTGTTATTTGGTATACTCTGTGCCTTAATGTAGAAAGCTTTTTGATAATTATTTTTCAAGAAAAGGGTTGCACTTGAAAACCCTTTTTAATTCTGAAAATTCTGTGTTGGTCCTGTTATGTATAAAATAAGCCATTGTTCAAGGAGAAAATATAAAGAAATTAACTAAACAGATGCAATATGGAAGGATTTGGTTAAGCATTAGTTTCTTTATCCATAAAGGGAAGGGATCTCCAAAGTTCCTGTTCCAAAATATTTTATCAGTGTTAGTTACTAAGTAACACAATTGGATTTGGAGGATTGTAGAATCTCACATAACTGAGGTTGCTGGGGCCTGATCTTGATAGTGGATAGTTTCCAAAATTGAGATTGAGCACAATACTTTATGGGCCTAGCTACTGTTGGTATCACAAGTTCAAAGAAACGTTACAGTTAGTAATTCAAATATTCCAATCATTTGCTACAAAATGGCTAAACATGAATGGAACATCTGTCAGGTCTTGTGTGGTCATGAGGATAACTTTACCTCTTAGGCAAGATGAATTGGAAATGAAGTGTTAGTGATAAATGGAAGACATTGACTACATGGACAGATTTTAAACTGCAAACAGTTGTTCTTGAAAATGGGATTATGTGCTTTTTAAACAGTAAGGAAACTGGCATTACTAACTGGGTACAAGTAAGACTAAGATGCTTTAAGAAAATTGCCTTCTTTCTGGGTCAGTATTAAGTATCAGATATCTTCAAAGGGAATGGGTCATTTAGTTAAGAAGGATAATGAGGGAAGGAGTCTGCATAATTCCTTATGCACTTTGTTCTCATCCCTTGAACTAGAATGATTTTGCCCTCATCTTAATGCTATCTTTATGGAATGAAGAAATTTTCAAATTGGTTTTTAAACTCTATTAAGCCCTCATGTATGATATAACCCATCCACATTATTCAGGTTTTCTTGGCTTTCAGGAACAACTTTGCAGCCATTATGTCATAATTGTACTGAACATTGTTGCCTACTCTGAATTCAGAATATGCCTCTCTGGCTCCAGGCCAGATGCTGAGTCAGTGTCTTTGAGGTTGAGGATAAGGGGAAGGGCATAATATTATGCAAGCCCTGTGTGTTAACAGGAATTAGCCCAGAATCTCCTTTAGACCCCTGGCTGCTAGAGGGAGTGTATAGTAACAGTACATTACTGTTCTTAATTAGTACCTTTATTTAATTTTTCTCAGCTGAGTGTTTTTCTGGGAACCCTTGCCTAACACTAATGTGCACCAACCCCTTTATTGAGTAGACTCCTTTGAAGCAATGAGCTGGAAAGTGTAACACAAAGATTCTAAAAAAACTCTTATTTACACTAAAGATTCCTTTCCTTGTCTACTTCATATATGTCAGCTTGCACTAGGCCTAGGCAAATACGGCTTCTGGATGGGGAGGAGAATGACAAGATAATGAGGTTCTGTCATTAAAAATCTTTTTAAAATAACTAAAGAAAGGATGATGCCAAAATCTCTGACATTAAGAAAAGTTACTTCAATGCCTAATTCAAAAGGAATTGTGATAAATGAAATTAATGTTTCTCATAGTAAGAAAGCATCATACGTTAGTCTTCCTTTCCAAAGGTGCTTTCCCATCTCAGATGCTCAGTTTCAAGACGAGTGCCTGGACACTCTACTGTCACCTCCCGACTTCCCTACAATGCCCTTGGTCTCATGCCAAGGCTGCCCAGTTATGATTGAGGAGCTAGAAAAGCGATTTTGTGATGAGCAAGCACTTTACACTTCTGCCTGGGCCTGTACATGAATTTTAGACCTGTTTAAAAGGCCTAACATTTAATTTTATTTTATTATTTACTTATTTTTAAGATTTTATTATTTTCAGAGAGAAGAGCAGAGAAAGAGGCAGAGAGGGATAGAAATATCAATATGTGGTTGCCTTTTCCCTGTCCCCAGCTATGGACCTGGCTAGAGACCTGGCTTGCAACCTGATTATGTGCCCTGTCTGGGAATCAAACCAGCAACTTTTGGGTTCGCAGGCTGGCACCTATCCACTGAGCCACCAACCAGGGCTAGGCCTAGCATTTTAAAATGACTGCAGATTCTTTTGAAGTTGTGGGCTATTGCCATGGTATTTCCTCTGCTTGTGATTGTCCCTTCTCTGATCAGGAGGGCATTTGATTCCCCAAGCCCATGGGTAGTTTCTTCAGGTCACTGTTAAATAAGAGAATAAGACAAGGCATAGCCATTTTCACCTTACAATAAAGATGAAACTGAGGCTTAACTGAGGAATTGCCCAGCCTTTCTGAACTACTTAGTAACAGTTGCCTGTCTTTATGAAATCCTCACTGAGAAATGCACCCATGGAATTTCAGACATGCTGAATTCCAACTGAAACTCTACGTGAAGAGTAACTTTAAAATCTAAATGAAGAATTATACCATTTGTGCATTAACCCCCTGACTGATGATTTAAGGGGAGTTGTATTTATTTAATTCTAACATCTCTACACAATTTATTCAGAACTACTTTGGAACAAGTTTTGTCTTTAAAGATGATCAATAAAAAGCTGGGAAACCTCAGATTTGATATGTATGGGTTGAGAATGTCATTGTTACTATAATAGCAGTACAGAATTTTTCCATTAAAAAGGCAAGCATTGGAAGGAACAACTGGAAGCAACTGGTCTGTGTTCAGAGCCTGAACTCCTCATAAACTAAATTTCAGTACCCTGTCTCATAGTTCAGTGATGCCTGAGTAAGCTAAGCCAATATCTGATGCCAAGGTACTAGCTGGGCTAGGCAGTCAATCTTACCTAGACTTGGTGACATCCTCAGTAGAAGATAAATATGTCAGTTCTTTAATCAGGGATATAGCCTGTTTTAGAAATTCTAATTTCAGTAGTGTCCATAATTTGAAATTTTCAACTATTTCTATTTGAAATATTTTTCAGTTTTGCAATTCCCTGTTTCTACAACTGCTATTCTTATGATTTAAATCTTCCTTTTGAGGCCAGTGAAAAGCACATTTCAGTCAACAGAATCATTATCACATGAATACTGATAATAATACCTTACTTGCAATATTATTTAGTAATAAATAATGAAGCCTCATTTCGCTATTCTGCCTTATATTTTATGCAAAGATTTATTATTTTTAAGATACCCATTCAGCCTTTTTTTTTTTAATTTTATTGATGTTGTATTACATCCATCCCCTTTTTGCTCCCCTCTGTCCCCCTCCCCACCCACCCATTCCCCCCAAAGTCAATCCCACCTGTTGTCCATGTCCATGGTTCCTTTATACTAGGTTCTTGTCTAAGCTGCTCCCCTTCTTTGCCTCTGCCTCCCCCCTCCCCCCAACCCCGTTCCCCTTGACCATTGAAGGCCTATTCCTTGTATTCATATACTTGGTTCTGTTCCACTTGTTGTTAGTTTTGCTCATTATTGTCCCGTAATGGGTGCGATCATATGATATTTGTCCTTCACTGACTGGCTTATTTCACGAAGCATAATACTCTCCAGTTCCATCCATGTTGTTGCAAAGGGTACGAGTTCCTTCTTTCTTTCTGCTATATAGAATTCCATTGTGTAAATGTACCAAAGTTTTTTGATCCAATCGTCCACTGATGGGCACTTAGGCTGTTTCCAGCACTTGGCTATTGTAAATAGTGCCGCTATGAACATAGGTATGCATAGGTTCTTATGACTTGGTGTTTCAGGATTCTTTGGGTATAGTCCAAGTAGTGGAATTGCTGGATCAAAAGGCAGTTTCATTTTTAGTTTTTTAAGGAATCCCCATACTGTTTTCCACAGTGGCTGCACCAGCCTGCATTCCCACCAACAGTGTGTGAGGGTTCCCTTTGCCCCGCATCCTTGCCAACACTTGTTGTTTGTTGATTTGCTGATGATTGCCATTCTGACAGGTGTGAGGTGGTATCTTAATGCAGTTTTAATTTGCATCTCTCTGATGACTAGCGATGTTGAGCATTCTTTCATATGCCTCTGGGCCCTTTGTATATCTTCCTCAGTGAGCTGTCTGTTCAGGTCCTTTGCCCATTTTTTAATTGGGCTGTCTGTCTCCCTGGTGTTGAGTCGCATTAGTTCTTTGTATATTTTGGAGATCAGACCCTTGTCTGAGGTATCATTGGCAATTCTGTTTTCCCATACAGTTGGTTCCCTTTGAATTTTGCTGATATTTTCTTTAGCTGAACAGAAACTTTTCAATTTCATATAGTCCCATTTGTTGATTCGTTCTTTGATTTCCTTTGCCCTTGGTGAAGTATCAGTAAACAT
>PVIW01001319.1:100496-295973 GCA_004026585.1 Noctilio leporinus | reverse complement strand
GTTTAAATCCTTTATCCATCTTGAGTTTATTTTGGTGTATGGTGTAAGTTGGTGTTTTAGTTTTATCTTTTTGCATGTTGCTGTCCAGTTCTCCCAACACCATTTGTTGAAGAGACTGTTTTTACTCCATTGGATGTTCCTTCCCCCTTTGTCAAATATGAGTTGACCACAGAGTCCTGGGCCCATTCAGCTTTTGCTTTCACTCTTCTCTCCCAGCTCACAGCCTCCATTCTCATCAGAAATATTACTTTTAGTTTAGACAAGAACCTAGTATAAAGGAACCATGGACATGGACAACAGGTGGGATTGACTTTGTGGGGGAATGGGTGGGTGGGGAGGGGGACAGAGGGGAGCAAAAAGCGGATGGATGTAATACAACAACAATAAAATTAAAAAAAAAAAAAAAGAATTATTACTTTTAGTTAAGATGTCAAATTAGACAAGACCCAGACAGGCATTTCATTTTAGGGGTAGGCATCGTGTGGAAGATTTCAATAATTTGCAACATCAGACATATCAGATTTGCAGCAGAGTTTTTCACTGCCCCTGCTCTAGTCCAAAACCTCACCGTGCTTTTGACAATGGGCCACTCCCTCATTCTGGAAACACTTGCTGCCCTTGTGTCTGTGATGACACTTTCCTGATTTTCATCCTACCTCACCAGCCTTTATTCTGCCTCCTTTGCTGGTGCCTCTCTACCCAACTTCTACATGTCGAATTTCCTCAGAGATCTGTCCTGGGCCCTCTTCTTTTTCTACATTATTTCAATGATCTCACCTACTTCCCTATTTAAACTGATGGAGTCTTAAATTTTTATCTTTGGCTCTGGCTTCTCTTCTGACTTCCAAACCTGCATATGCTACTTTACTCATCCCTAACTGAGCTCAGTCCTATACATCTCTCAGTCTCTCCCTGCCTCAGTTTCCTCATTTTTGGTAAATGGCACTGCCTCTCACCAGAGACTCAAGGCCAGAACTGGAATTGTCCTTACAGCATCTTTAATTCCTCATATCTAATTCATTGTCAAGTCCTCTCGGCCCTATTTTTGCCCTAGTCCACACCTTTTTCACCCAGGATACTGCACTAGCCCCCTGAGTCCCTGCTTCCACTTTTTTTTTTTTAATTGAGTTTTGAGAGAGAGGAAAGGAGAGACAGCGAGAAAAGCAGGCATCACTTTATTCTTCCATTTATTGATATATTCATTGGTTCATTCTTGTATGTGCCCTAGCCTGGAATTGAACCTGCCACGTTGGCAAATCAGGATAATGCTCTAACCAGCCAAACTACCCAGCCAGGGTCCCTACCTCCACTCTCAATCCTCAACAATTATTCTTCATACAGCAGCTAACATGACCTTTTAAAAATGTGTCTGAGATCATGGCACTTCCCTCATCTAATCTAATTGTAGTTAAAATCTTGATTCCCTAACAGAGCCCACAAGGTGATGCAGCCCCACAGACTTTTTGAACCCTGTCTCCTGCCATTCTTCCCCTTGTTTACTGTGCTTCAGCCATTTGGTCCTTTTTATTTTTTCTAACAAATCCAGGCTGTCCTCACCTTAGAGCCTTTGTACTTACTGTTCCATCTCCCCTAAATGTTCCTCCTTCAGATACTCCTCATTTTTTAGTCTTAGCAAAAATGACACCTGCTCAGAGTACCTTGTTAAAAGATCAGCTTTAGTCAATATCACACCACTCTGTTTTACTTCCTCCCCTCTACTTATTTCTATCTGATGCTGTCTGACATGAAAGAACCTCTTTAGTGCCACTTGAATATAGACCCCATGAGTGCAGGTATCTTGCTCTCCTGTTCACCACTGAACAAGCATCTACAGTAGTATCTAACACATGGGAAACATCAGCTAACTTGAATAAATGAATGACTTTCACTCATCCCACACCTAAAATGTCATAATTGACCTCTTAACTCATTCCCACCCATTCTTCTTTCCTCTGAAACCCGTCCAACATGCTGTGCTGCCAGATCAATCTTCTAAAACTGATTTTATCTCATCACTCTCTTAATCAAAACCCTTTGGTAGTTCCCATGTAATAGGCCATAGCATATCTACTAAGTGCCTTTGTGCCTAATCCCAACTTTGGATGCTGCCCCTTTTTTCAGATACCCAAATCCTATGTGATTCGGGGTCTTCTTCTTGTGAAGGCACCTGCAATCTCAGCCCACAATAATCTTCTTTTCTCTCATAGCATTTAAAGTTGTCCATTAGTTGTCTCAGTTGCAATCTCTTTTTTTATATTGTTTCAGTTAAGACTTTAACTCCCTTCTGAATCCAATGAGGTACATCTCTCCATTATTCTTATATCTAGCATATAGAGTTGATTTTTTCACATGAGAGTTTTATTCAGAGAGAAAGAAATGGGCTAAACACCAAGCAGGATGAAGAAAAAAAGTGGCTTAATTTTATGAGGATTTGAAGGGTGTGGTAGTGCATGTAGTAAGTGGTAGATATGTAAATGACCTATACCATCAGTTAAACTATAATCTTACTGGATAGGCAAGGACCGCACTTCAAACAGTTAAAGAACTTTTTCAGAGTGGTGCATTGAATATAAATTAACGTAGCATCTGATGAGTTCAAACAAGAATAGAGCAATCCAGAAACTTGGAAATCCCACAGTCATGGTAATAATTTGAAGGGAAATACAAAGGGGTTTTGTCTCCAGGCACTTTTGTGACCAGTCATTTCTAGGACACATTCTTTGCTGGCTTCTCTGGGCCCCTGTGTAGTGAACGAGCAGGCACTGAAATTTGGAAGCAGAAGCTGCAGAAAGTGTCAGGGACATGTGGTGTGAAAGGCTGTTTCTTGCTCCCCCAGGGCTGGGTGATCATGTTGCAATGTCAAATCATTATGTTGTACATCTGAAACTAATATAAAGTTGTATATCAGTTACACCTCAATTAAAAAAAAAAAAGAATGAAGCTGAGCATGAGACCATGTACTAGTGGGCCTATAGGTGGGTGGTCAGCTCAGGTCTTTGTTGCAACATCTTGTCTGAGTTGGCTCCACCTCCTAGGTAGAGTAGGCAGTTCCATTGGCCGGGCACCCTGACTCCTGAGGCTGAGGTGTGGAAAAGTACTCAAGATCTTACCCATGCCAGTGATTGAAGACCCCTCTAGGTTAGGTCTTCCACCCTCTACTCCATATTTCTGTTCAATAGCCTCATTCTAGTCTGCTTAGCCCCTTGGAATTGGCATCCTAAAGCATCTACTCAATTTTCAGCTTTGGCTGTATCCCTAAATGCTGCTTCTCCTTGTCACTCATGACCCCACACTTGCCAAGGTCCCAGGTGAGGCTCCCACTTGGTTGAGGAAAGGGATGTTTGGACAGAGCTGACTGACCAAAAAGCACATAAGAGCACTGATGAGGATGTATTTGTCCCTGCTTTTCTGCATTAAGTAGAGGCCAGTGACCCAGATGACTCCCTAAGACCAACATCACACTATTACATAAACTTTATGTAATAGGTGTGTGCGCGTGCATGAGTGCATATGTCTTCCTATTCATATAGGTAAAAGTAGGAATGTTACACTTAGATGGTAATGAATGTGAAATGAGCACTTAACAATTCACATGGCACAAATGGCTAAGTGGAACCCCTGAGCCTCTCTTTATGGAACACGGGTTCAGTGACAACTACAGTAATAGTGTTTGGTTAATGTCAGCTCAGCGTTAACTTTACATCGTATTCTTGTGAAGAAGCTCCAATATTACCTGTTAATAACCAAGGTGGCACTTGGGCTTATACAGACTTTTTGATTTTGCACATGAACTAACAGTGCAGCTTGCTGATGAGGGATTATATGAGCTTGCAGATTTGGTATGCCAAAGGATTCTTTGTATGAATAAAAATTCTGGCCAGTGAAGGTCAGTTTCTCTACTCAAGTGAGAACAATGTTATTTCCCTTCCAATCAGACACACACAGTGTTTGAAAAATCCAAGAGCCGCACATAAGTGATGTGCACCCATAGTCTGGGCAGCAGCTCATATAAGAAAGAATGATCCCTAATACAGGCTCAAATGACCCTGGCTTTTTTCTGTATTATAATCAGTTGCTTTAATGGTGTGCCTTCAGTGCTTCACAGAGAAAATGCTATAAAGTTACATTATCTTTATCTTGCTTCAAGGAGGGCTGAATTGGTCCAATCAGTCTTCCCCCCATGTTGTACTTGATTCTGCTATAAAGACTGCTGAAGGCAGCCTGAATTTTGTTGAAAAGCCAGCATCCCCTTTCTCTTTCAGAGTGATGTACCTCTGAGGGGCAGTGGACTGGAAACAGCAGGAGTCCCCATCTTTATTGTTCAGCTGTGCAATTTGTCTTAGGCACATTCTAAATCCAGTCATAAGCCTTTTTCTTTTTCTTCTTCTTCTTCTTCTTTTTTTTTTTGGTCTGTCACAAAGGTGACCCAATTGTGCTTCTTTGATATTATGAACACAGCTCTTCTTGCTCATATCACAGAGGCATATAACAAAATACAAAGGATAAAATTGTGTCTCTGTGTAGTAAGGACACATATTTCATGACTAAATTCAATGACATAATCAAAAAGGTGTTGTCCTCTCACAGTCATGAACTAACAGGCAGACATTGCCTTTCAGAATATTTTTTATAGTGCTGAGATACTGTTCAAAAATAATAGAACTAATGAAAATGTCACATTGACAGAGTAGCCCGTATTCAGATTTTACTTGAAGAAGACATGATTAGGTGAATGTGACATTGAAAGCAATGGTGTTATGGTTTACAGTGTTAATAAAATAGTATAAAAAGAATATTATAGAGTTTTAACTGGAGTGTATTATTTTATCATTTTACTTTTTATTTCTAAAACTAAGTGGACTCTAGTGTTCAGAATTGTAGCCTAAATGTCTTATTTCTGTCTAGGTGAGGTATATTGAGCTTTTCTTTCTTTCGTTCTTAAGATTATATTTATTTATTTGTAGAGAGAAGGGAAGGGATGGGGAGAGGGACAGAAACATTGATATGTGGTTGCCTCTCATACACTCCCACTGCAGACCTGGTCCACAACACAGGCACATGCCCTGACTGGGAATCAAACCAACGGCCCTTTGGTTTGAAGTTTGGCACTCAATCCACTGAGCCACACCAGCCAGGGCTGGAGCTTTTTCTTTATGTCAGACTCTAATATAAGTTATCATATAAAGAAATAAGTTAATTGAACAATGTGGTAAAATGCATGTGCCTTAGGGCATTTAGAAAATATGCAGATAGTAAAATTACATAGTGCTAATGCATTTCTCAGTAAACAAATATTCAATGTTTAAGTGATTAAGTACATGTAAAAAAAAGTAGAAATGGAGTGGGGAAAAAAGAAGTTCTTTTAAATAGAATAGTTGTGGCATCACTGAAGACTTTACTTAGCTCTCTGGGTTTGTTGAACAAATATTCCAGCGAATCTGGAATGACTAGCAACTCTGTTTACTATGACAGGCTTTATTTGTCTTGGGTGCAACCAAGACCACATGCTGTGTTTTGTCATGTTGGAAATACTGAAGCAGATTTCCATTGTGAATGTGAAATTTTTTTTAAAGACTTAACACCTCAGTCTCAACTCAGCTAGGTAAAAGTAATACATTTTCCTTTCCTTACCAGCCAGACATCAATAAATCTTAAATCTCTCCACCAAAAACATAGCTGTAGTTCAGTATCCTGGGTATCATCTCACAGCATAGACTGTAGGTCATAGATGACCTGATCCTTCTCATTTCCTAGGGCTGTCCCTCTGCCTTTACTGTAACAAAACTAATTTTTAATTTCCTTTCTCCTCCCTATAATACAGCTTCCTTAACTTTATATTCTACAAGGGTATGCCACTGTTGGTATAGGGCCTTCCCAAAACCAATGATGCAGAAATCTCTACCTAGTATAAACATGGCTAACACCTACTTCTCCTCATTTGTATCCTGTGTAGACAAAGCCATGTTTAGTACCTGTTGTCCCCAACCACATTCGCCTTATGGAGTTGTTGATTCTGCTGAATTTGTGGAAAATATGTATCAGTGCTTAACACTTAGATGAGAGTGGCACGGCATATTATGAAATTATTTAATCTTTCCACCTTGGAATAATTCTGGGTAGCAGGTCTTTACAACATTCTCATCACATTCCCTTTTTTCTACATTCTCATGATCATTTAGTTAGCAGGAAGATTTATTGAGAAGTAGAAGACTGAGGGTTTTAGAGTAAAGACAAGATTATTGTTTTCATGGATTAGAATCAAATCTTTTGTCCTATGGTCTTTATTATAATTTGATATGGATTGGTGTTTTTCTCTAAAGTCACATAATTCTTACTGAAATGAGTTTAAGACTAATCTTATACTAAGAAGCCTGTTACCAGTAGGGATTAGCATGTAGTTAATACAGTCATGCTGTGGAACCGAGCAGGGGAGGTTCTAGGTAGTGGTGAAGGGGTTGGAACCAGCTGCAGCACCCTCACCCACAATATCATGGGCATTTGAGGAGCAGTAGCCTTTAGTTATGATTTGAGATCCGCCCAAATTGTGCACACTGTGTATCTGATCAGGGTTAGAAGGAAAATCTAAAGTGGGAGGGAGGTGGGGGGAGGTTCTCTTCAATACTTTTGACATTCTAACAAATAATATGAATACCTACTATGTGCCAGGTTAATTATAGATGCTTAGGGATATCAGGTAAACAAGTACTTGTTCTTATGGAATTCACATTATAGTAGAAAGAACATATAGGTAAAGAAATAATTTTCAATAATGGATGATAAAATAAAACTAGCAAGGTATGAAGAAGAGTGGTAGGACCAATAATAATTGCAAGATAGTCACTAGCCCAGCTCTAGGGTGGTGATATGAGCCCAGGCCAAATGAGGAGAAACTGCTTAAGGGCTTTTGTACAAAGGGACAGCAAGTGCAGAGTCCTGGTGAAAAAAATTATCTTTGGTCACTCAAGGAACAGAAAGAGAATTTTTATGGCCTCAAATTGCCCAGAAATGGGAGGAGAAAGTGATAGCTGAAACTGGAGGGAAATTATGAAAATTCCAGAAATCAGTGTATTTTGGGAATATTAGTAAATGATAAAGTCAATAGTGTGTGTGTGTGTTCTTTTTTAAGTGAAATTATATTTGTAATTTTTAAGGACAAAGCTGGGGGCTCAGTAGAATAGGAAGTAGAGTATCATGTTGAACAAAGTAGCAGGATGAAGGAGCTTCAAATCCTAATGTTTGACATGCTTCCATCATCAAACTGCTCTTACTGGGATGTCTCCACTAAGAAACACTAGCACATTTCTGTATGTTTTCAAAACGTATGGCAATCTTCTTTTAAAATGCTTCTTAAAGAGTTGAGTAATTTTTGTTTCTGATTCTCCCCTATAGCCTATAGTTCCTCTAAGTACAACTCATGTTTCCCCATCTCCTGCAGCAGAGAGGCATGGATCTCATAAGTGGTAGAACCTTCAGCTGGGGACTTTGTGCTACTTGCTTAGCATTTTCATTACCATGATAATGGATGGGTATTGGTGAGTGCTTGATAATAAGATCTTGGAGAATAAAAACCATCTCAGGAAAATGTCTACATTTTAGGGGATCATCTGGATGCTGGTAAAATCTACAGGTGAAATTTAATTTTGTATTCCAGTGAACAAACCCATACAGTTTGCCTACAGAAACCAAATGATTAGATGCACAGCTGATCTATAAACATAGATTTTTTTTTCTCCCATACTAAATTTGGTTGTTTGGAACACAGTTAATGTGGACGCATGGTGGAGACTTGCTAAACATCTAGGCCTCTTGGATACTCCTGGACTTCAAGAAGCAATTCTGAAGTCTTCAGATTCCATCACAGGCTGAGGCTTGTTGTTCATATTATAAAGAGCAAAGTCTAGGGCACAGAGGTTTACTGGTGTATTTTTCTTTCAGCAGGAGTAAGATGCTCTGGTTTCAAGGAAATGGTATGCTACTTGCCAAATACTGCTTTCAACCCTTTCTGAGAAGTCTCTCTGCCTCTAAGACTGTTCTGCCTGTGCTGACCTTATTCACAAAGGTACAGGGTGAAAAAATAAAATTACTACTTTAAAACCATGAAGTATGGCCCTGGCTGGTAGCACAGTGGATAAGGCGCTGGCCTGCAAACCCAAAGGTCGCAGGTTCGATTCCCCAGCCAGGGCACATAACCAGGTTGCAAACCAGGTCTCCAGTCAGGTCTGTGGCTGGAGGCAGGTGAAACGCAACCATACATTGATGTGTGTCTCCCTCTCTGCCTCTCTCCCTTCCCCTCTTTCTAAAAATAATGAAATAAAATCTTTAAAATAAATAAAAAATAAAAATAAAACCATGAAGTATTAAAATTGTTGGGTGAAGAAAATAAAGAAGAAAAATGTAGAGAGGAATGTAAAAGAATAAACATCCTCAACCTGCTCCTTAGTTTTTCAGTTTATCACAATTGTAGTAACCCTGTTTCCTACCCACATACCTCATTTTCTCACAATTAGAGTGAATTAATATACTTAATAGTAATCAGAGATCCCTACAGTAAAAGAAAGGACTATCAAATTATAATACAATGTGTATAAAGATATCACTTAGAAACTTAGTCAGTTCCTATTATGTGTGATAGTTATATTCAGTAAAGTCATCATAGCCCTGGCTGGTGTGGCTCAGTTGGTTGGAGCATCATCCTATAAACCAAAAGGTAGCAAGTTTGATTCCCAGTCAGGGCACATACTCAGATTGTAGATTCAATCCCCAGTCAGAGCATGTAGCAGAAGGCAACCAATTGATGTTTCTCTCTCACATCAATGTTTCACTCTCTCAGCAATAAAAGAAAATGTCCTTGGTTCAGGAAAAAAAAAGAAATAAAATAAAGTCACCAGAAACACTGAATTAGTGAATCCTGAACCATTGCTCCTAGGGAAAATTTAGGGTTAGGTTCCTTTGAGCTTCTCTTAACAGAATTTTTGTCAGTCGATTAGTATATAACCTTGTTTTATGTGTGTTTGCATTTAAAGACACCTTATTTAATATATATTGTTGATTCATTAATACTGAACTCAGAGCTAAGAGCACTATAACTCATGCCTGAACAAAGCTTATCTAACACTATTGTCTCCATAAGGCACCTCACAGCCCTCTTGTACTTGGAAACATTAAGATGGCACTTCAGCACTGTCAAAAACAAAAAGCACAAAAATTTTAAAAACAGCACCAAATAGGTCATGAGAAGGTCACCTGTTTACAAATTTGAACCGAAGCAAGAAGCATCATCTTGTTCAGCCACAGTTAGGAATGTACACTTTAGGTGACTCAAAATTTTCTCTGTTCTGTGCACATGCATGTTTGTGAATGACTGCAGAAAGTACTTAAGTATTTACCTTGGGATTACAAATAAGTTTAGTGAATAGGTGAACTTGCAAATACAGAATCCACAAATAATAAGTATTGACTGTATTTGTTTTCTTATTCCTAACACTAGTTTTAAGGTATAGAGATTAAAAGTTTTGAGATCTTTCTCCTGAAATTTATAATACAAGCATTATTATTTTCTTATGCTAGTTAACATTACTCTGTGTGATTTATAATCAAAAAAGAAATAAAGTGCAAGGAAGCAGAACTAACTTTAGTGAATAACATAGCAATTCAAACAAAAAAAAGTCTTGTGTTTAACAGATTTTTCAGATTTCAGGTATTTTAACAATTTGAAAATATTTGATATTTACCTGAAAACAAAGCTTTGGAAGTTTTAAAAAATTAATTTCTCATTGAGAAGAGTTACTCTAAGCTACTTTTCAGATCCATAAGTATACAAGGTGCATGCAATTAATTGGCAAAATTTTAGTAAAATAAACAACAAACCACAAAAGTGTTCTATTTTGAAATAAATTTATTCATATATATAAATACATAATCATAGTCAATATTTTTTAATTATTCAAAAATGTCTCCATTTGCTGCAATAATAGACTTGATTCAACTTTAGAATCTTGAGCATGCTTTCATTAACTTTATCCATGGACATCATGTTTTCAATCTTAGCTTTAACAGCCTCTTTATTAGAATGAGGTTGTTTATTAACTTCTCTCTCACAAATGCTCCATACATAATAGTCTAAAGGATTTGCATCTGGTGAACTAGGCAGCCAGATTTCCTTTGACCACAATTCAGGAACATTGACACTGAGACATCCTTGCACCTTTCTGGCGTTACGTACTGGTGCACCATCTTGTTGGAAGATAAAATGATGTCCATTTGTGACTTGCTTCATCTGCAGTACAACTAGTTCTCTCAAAACATCAAGGTAAACATCCTGAATCTTCACTGATGATCTCCTGGATTCTGTGTACAGTATCTGGACTTGCGCAATCCTTGTGTACCTTATGAGTTTCCCTTGTTGGTGTGGCGACATCAGGATCAGCATCACAAACCTTCTTCCCCTTGTAAACTGTATGTAAAGGGATATTACTGAAGTCCAAAATTTCCTTATTAGTTTACCCACGCCGTCCAGAAATTATGGTTGCTCTAACATTA
Source organism: Noctilio leporinus (assembly GCA_004026585.1). Classification (NCBI taxonomy): domain Eukaryota; kingdom Metazoa; phylum Chordata; class Mammalia; order Chiroptera; family Noctilionidae; genus Noctilio; species Noctilio leporinus. The sequence continues at coordinate 285,434 of PVIW01001319.1, read as the reverse complement.
TATTCCTTCGACATGATGGTTGCTCTCAGAATTTAATACTTTATATCTGAAACAATGATGTTAAATCATAACCTTAGAAGCATAGTTTTTCAAAAATAATAAGCATGTGAAATAAAGAGATGCAAAATTATTGCCAATTGATCTTGTGGACCCTGTGTATTACACTGTTGGAAATTATGGTACAAAACTATTTTATCATCTATGTATTTGAGAACTGCATGTAAAAATTAACCACAAAAACAAAATAGTCCCTTAAGGCAAATGGTGCCCACTCAGCCTAACTATTCTGCACTATTTTTCAGTTGCACAACACCCAGTTAGCTAAAAACATTTGTAAAACTCACACTAATCTTCCACTCAGTTTAAATTTTATACTGAGCCCTTGATCTGTGTCATTAAGTATATGATATTAGTTTCACCTTCAGGAGTTCACAATCCAGAGAAAGAGAAAGCATAGCATTAGGCCTCTTTCAGTTACAAATAATAATAGAAAGTATTTCCCAGAGTGGCTTACATGAAAACGGATTTTATCAGTTGGTCTGATTTCAGGAGTAGATTCACTGGGAAACTAAGCAGTTGCTGATGTCTTCAGCTCCACATCCTCTGGGTTAAATCTGTCCTGACTTTGTCTCTTCTTACAAATGACTACAGTGATCCCAAGCCCCAGATCTCATATCTTGGTATCTACAGAAACTCCAGCAAAAGCCTCATAGCTATTGGCTCTGATCAGGTAATCCTGAGCCATTCCAGTTTAGCCACGGGGATAGAATGTGCTGATTACCTCGGGCTAAGTCAGGCCTTTCATCTTTGTTGTTCAGGGATGGAGTCAACCACATGCTGAAGGTAGTTCCTATGAGGCAAAATTACAGCATTCCTGCTATACTAAAAGGGAGTGGACCACCAATACAACAGATGTTCACTACAGTTCTGGACTAGAGTAAATGAGTACTCTATTGGTGCCATGAAAAATCCTAGACAAGAATGTTTGAATAGTGTAGACCACTGGGTCTTATCCTTTTTCATTTTATAGACCTTTTTAAAATTTTATGAACCATTTATGAGTATAAACACATACTCGTACACACAATAATTTGCACAGACTTCCATGGACACCGGCTTTTAAAAACAAAACAAACAAAAAACCCTGATCTAGGCTCTATTAAAGTTTTTATTATAAAAGCAAAACATTGGTAATTTGGTATTTCTGCAATTTAGCTTATTCTTGTTTTAAGAACCTGTTGACTTTTTGAAACTTTCTCAGAAAATGTCAATATGATTATCTCAACACATCACAGACTGTCCATAATTTGTTTATTGATTAGGCTAATAGTAATAACGTAAGCCAATTCTCAGAATCATGAAATTAGGGCCAGAAAGACCCTTTGAAAGGAAAACTGACTGACTTTTTAATTTAATTTATTTATTCTTAGAGAGGGGGAAGGAAGAAAGAGGGAGAGAAACATCAATCAGTTGCCTCTCGCACATGCGCTGACTGGGCACTAGAATGCCTACAACCCAGTCATGTGCCCTGACCAGGAGTTGATCCAGGTGACCTTGTGCTTTGTGGGATGATGCCCAATTTATTGAGCTACACCCGTCAGGGTGGAAAACTGACTTTTGGTGATGTAGGTCCTTATTTCAAAATAATCTGCAAGTCTTAGGACACCACCCTATTTAGAAAGACAAAGTTCTGCCCACATAGAAGACTTTTTCTTTTAACCAAAGTTACTATTGTTTACGGTGAGCTTGGGGAAAAATAAATAAAATAAAAATGGCTTTCCTAAGTCCTTGCATCAATAAGATACCACATTTCATGGTTTTCAATGGTTAAAAAAACAAAGAAAAAATCCCCCCCCCCCAAAAAAAAACCAAAAAACCCTGGAGTACAAAAAGATGGCTGCTGAAGTGTGTATGGTTTATTGTTGTACATTCACAATCTTGCAGGAGCCAAAAAGTTCACAAATGTGGATAGACCCTATTCACTGTGAGGCCTGGGCAGTATAGTGTAGACCCTTTCATATACAGTCCTGTACACCTGACACTGTAAACATACTGTATGAATACTAACAGCTCACACAGAAATAAGAGAAAAACCCTGGGTCAGCATCAAGCTTTTAAAAATATGTTTAGTTAAACACTAAGGAGAAAAAAGAAAAGGTTTTCCCCCAGAGTATCATGTGTGAACCTACAACACCCTGACCTCTTTCTCTTCTCCTTGATTGAATGAATAATTGACCCTGAGATCGTCTCTTAGAATTAGCTTTAACCTTGAGCTTCAGTGGCTGCGCTGCCACATGTGTGTGTGTGTGTATATATATATATATATATATATATATATATATATAGTACATTGCACATACCCTTGGATATAGGTAGATATAGGTAGATGGATATAGATATAGGTTAGATATAAATGTATATATAGAGATATGATATTATACATTGTACATACACTTGGACCCCCACAGTTTGGTTCCCCTCCTAGCTACACCTTTATAGTATGGTGAGTTAACAAGCTAGTGTCTGCACAAAGCAAGACACGGCTATTTAATCCCTTACCAGACATCACCCGCTGGTATGATGCTATACATGTCTCCATAAAAAGTCCTTGCTGTCTCAGCAGCCAACCAACTTCTAGTTTACTTTTTTCTGGGTTTTTGTTTTCTTTCTAATTGAGGTATGAAAAAGTTCTAGGCTCAGTTGAAGTTCCTAAAGAAGAAACACAACTGGAATTTTTTCTATGATAAAATCTATGTATTTGTATTTCAAATAGTGCAGCTAAAATTTAACATAAATCCCTCCTTTTTGGCTTAATGAATATAATTTACTCAGTATGAAATCTTTACATGTTCCATGTGCTAATAATAAACGTACATTAAATCTTGATTAAAAAAAAACTATAAGTTAAGCTGGTGGAAGGGCCTTTCTTTTACGTAACAGCTGATCTTTCCTTTCATGTTAAAAAGCAGGTTTTATATAATAATCAGTAATGTTGAGTTTATTCTAAGTTCATGCAACAGATCTTATATTTGGTCCTGAGAAGCCTTTAAAATCTGCCAACTGTCCATAGTATTCTCGACAGACTTCACTATGTGGTTAGAGTACAAACAACAGGAACTAAAACTTGCTTTCTTCTCAGGGGGAGAATTAATCTGAGAAACCTATTGCTGACACTTGTAATGAGAAACAGACAAAACATTAAAGAGTTGGTACAAACATCTCTTGAAAGAATTTTCCCTTCTAAAGATGGTGCTCACTATCTAACTCTATTTCAATGGATTTATTCCTGTGGATTGATTAGGAGAAACAGGCTGGCAAAGCTCAGTGCCCCCATTCAAAACAGACTTTTAGTCATTTGGGTAATATCAGCAAGGCCAGGAAGGCACTCACTCCTTGGAGTATAGGTCAGTGAAAAATAATCTTCCCAGATATCCATTAGATAAAGCCAGTAACAAAAACTGTAAGCATCTAAATGTATTGTGTATGTGTGTGTGTGTGTGTGTGTATCTATATATATAGATATAGATATAGATATATCTTAAATACATTCCTAATAAAGTTAGATACATTTGATATGTACATATATATGTGTGTATATGAATATGTAACAAATGTCAGCAACTAAATAGACAGACTGATATATGGAGAAAAACCAAAATAAAACAACTGAAAAATACTGATAGCTAGAAATACTAGCTCTTTATAAGATTCTATGACAATGCTTTACTTTGGAAATAAAACAATATAATTAACCTCATAGAACATCCTTTAAAATAGGTATAATTTGCTTCTTGTGATTTTTGTCAGACTGTATGCCATTCTTTGGATTTAATGGCTTAATTTTTTCTTTCTGTAGTACCCATGTCCCCTTTGTGATGAAGCTAAGGAAGTTCTGGAGCCTTATAAAAACAGGGTAATTAATACAGTGTGGCTTTATGTACATGGAATGAATAGTGTAGTATGTGATATAAGGTACCTGGGTCCCTTCTTTAGGAAAAGAGGTTAAATGATTTTTCATTAAAAATTTCTTTTGATGGGTGGGTGGGGAGGAGGACAGAGGGGAGCAAAAAGGGGATGGATGTAATACAACAACAATTAAAAAAAAAAAAGAAAGTTCATTCTAAAAAAAAAAATTCTTTCGAATTTTCAGAGAGAGGTTTTAGTGCTAATTTCTCTTGAAAGTACTGGTTTCTTTACTGTGACTTTTAATATGAATGACAGTTAACTAGCAGGTGCAGTATTCATACTTTTTGAAAACTTTGGTCTCGATTCCTTTTCTCTTATTTTCTTTTCATGAAAATGTTCTCCTGTAAAACACCAGTTTGAAAACTAAGACATGCCTTTCTTGATTCTGAGGAAGCTTCCCAGTTGGGACATATTTTATTTCTTTTGGAACTGAGTAGTACCTGGATGCCGACTGTAATAATAGGTAGAAAGAGAAAAGTAGCAAAATCAGGAGTTAGGGAATATAATGAAATTAATCAAGTTTTGGAAATTGGGGCCATTCGATCATTTTGTACCTCATGTAAACAAACAACAATAAAAACCTCTCAGCGTTAGAACCAGTCTGGGGATCCATTTGTGACTGGCGTTGTTATTGCAGCATTCAATATTGTCTAAATTAAAGCACTTTAGTCTGTCTCTGTTTCAGTTTATTTTACAGGAGGTGGACATCACACTCCCAGAAAACTCTACTTGGTATGAGAGGTATAAATATGACATCCCTGTCTTTCATTTGAATGGCAAGTTTCTGATGATGCATCGAGTAAACATCTCAAAACTTGAAAAACAGCTCCAGAAACTTGAGCAGCAAGGTACTGGAGGCTGATGAAAGCTGGCGTAATTTTCCCCCTCACTGTCCAGAAGGCATCTTCCTGAGGAAATTACCATGGCCTCGTACCCCTTCCGTCACTGTCACACAGCCCTAACGACATTCTCTGAACTTAGTGGTACCAAATAAATGTTGACTTTCCTCTTCTGACTGATGGAAGTACCAGTGTGGGAACTGTTTACCTTTTGGCATTTTATAAAATAAGAAGAATATATTGGCAGGAAGAGGATGGTGGAGGGCAGGAGAAGTCCATTTGTTTTATTTATTTTTCTCCTTTGTGTTAATAAGGGAACATTCCACATTCATTGGACAGTGCCATTTATAGGAAGAAGGCTCTGCATTCCTGCTGCCCTAAGGGCTTGACTTTTTAATGAAAGAATAAACGCTCTTCCTCTCAGTAGATAAAGTGAAATGGGAATTGTTAATAACTGTGCACAGTCAATAAAGGGGTGTTTTGACAAATATATCTGCATGAAGCCTATTTTGATAGAATTTAATAATATCTGTGTAAAATTAGAGCTCATCTTTGAAGGTAGAGGAAAATAATTATGTCACCTAAAGAGGCTTCATCTGAGAAAAACAAAAGAAAGACTTAAACCCCCAAAATGTTTCCAAGAATCTCCACATGCTTGACATGTAGCCAGTAAATTAGTTTGTAATATTTGAGTACTGCCTTTGATAGATTTTCAGTTATCATCAGTTGAGTTAATTAAGCTTATTTACAAAACAGTTGTTTTCTCAGCTTTTAATGTCTTAGGGAAAATTCACTTCTGACCATAACTGGACAGATATGTCATCTAAAGACAAAATATTCTTCACCATTTTATGTGAAGTATTAAAAATGTAATTGTGTGCTCTTATTTATATTTAGTCAGGTTTGGCCCATATAGGAGTGGGTTCATCTGAAAATAAAACTGCCTTCACCTCTTAAAATCACATCATTGTAATTTCATCTATAATGAAATTCTTTTGTGAACAATTTTAATGAATTTGGATATTGTGAGTCTCTTGGCTAGATTTAAATTTGATCAATATGATTTACCATTAGAAATTATAGAATATTAAAGCTGGCCAACCTTAGATTTTAATTATCTACTCCCGACTCCCTCATTTTATACATAAGAAGGAATCTGACTGTTGGAGATATTTGGGGACTTAATCTGAGGTCTCACAGTCAGTTAGCTACCCATTCCAAATTTCCAGCACTACCTGGGTTCATGACAGGGGTAGCATGTTATTTCACATAGAGCATCCTCAACCATTCTGGATCCAACATGAATTAGGAAGTAACTTTAAAAGCCTTCTAAGAGAAGTGTTGGGGCGGGGGCAGGGGGGCGGGCCGTGTATCTTACAATTGGGTAGCAGTGTTTATAATTGACATATTTCTGGAACACATCTTAAATTGATTTTATAAATATTCATTGAGTGGTAAGCAAAACTGACCCCAACGAGCCCTCATCCTGTATTCCCTCCCATCTGAGTGTGAGTGGAACCCACAAATATGATGATGCTGCAATCATGCTACATCATGTGGCAAAAGGAAGATTATCCTGGTTGGGCCTAACCTAATCAGGTGAGCCCTTTAAAAGGAGAGACTTCTCCCTGGTTGATTATAGATGAGGAAATCAAAGAGATCTGTGACAGCTAGCTTAGAAGGAAGTAAACAACTGTGTTGTGAATTGCCTAGTGGGGCCACAGGGCAAGAAACTGCAGGCAGCCTCTAGGAGCTAAGAGTAGTTCTTGGGTGACAGCAGGAAAATGGGGACATCAATCCTACAGCTCCAAGAAAATTAATTTTGTCAATAATCAGTCAGCCCAGAAGAGGATCCTGAGCTCCAGATGAGAATCATAGCCCTGGCTAACACCTTGATTTCAGCTCAATGACACTCTGGTCAGAAAATCTAATCACACCCTCCCTAGACTTTTCACTTTTAAGAAGCTATGAAATAATAAATGTGTGTTTCAAACTGCTAAGATTGTGGTAACTTGTTACATAGCAACAAAAGTCCCTGCAACACTGAAGTACAATTGTAGATGGCTGGGGTACAAGGATAAGATACAGCCTTTGTCTTAGAGGCACTCAGCGACTCTTGGGGAGCAGGGAGAGGTAGGTTGATAATGCATAGCAATGAAGTGACATGAGAACCAGAGCTGAGATATGTAAAAAGTGGTATAGCAGCCAGATGGAGAAAAGGATAGGAAGGTTTCACAGAATCCTAGACAAACTAGGTCTTGATGGTTGAATTAGAAGCAATGGGAGGGAGGTTGAAGTGAGGAGGGTATTCCATGCTGAGAGAAGAGCATGTGAAAAAGAAAAGGGTGTGGAAGGGCATAGCATATGTAGAAAATGGCAGGTAGTTTTGTGGAGCTGTAGTGAAGGGGAGAGCAGTGAGTGAGATGAGACTGACAAGCTCAGTTAGGGTCTACATGATAAAGGACCTCAAGAAGTGTGATTCTTTTCCCCTGCAGTGGTATTCTCCCTTGCTTCCTGGCCTCCCCTAGAGTCAGCCCTTTTGGCTCCTGTTCCTCAGGCATGTGTGGCTTCCCTACTCCAGATTTTCCCAGTCCTTCTAGTCCTTAAGCTCACTAAACTCAGTAGTCCCCTCTAGTAACACTGCAGGACATTCACATCTTTAATATGACCAGGGAGAGGTGGCCATGAAGAAGATCATACACTCGTGTATCTAGCACCTTGTTTCTTCCTCCTTCCTTTTTCCTCCTTCCTCCAGGCAGTAGGAGGGCTATGTGGCCCATGTCCTAAGGTTTCTAGTCCTTCTTCTGCACCATCAGTTGGAAAAGTACCAAGGGGTTCAAGGTCTGCTGAGCTAAAGGGGAGAGAATTCATTGGTGCCCTTCAGAAAGCAAGGCTGGCCAGAGACCCTGGAGATTTGTGCTTTTTGGAGCACTTCTTACCTGTGTATAATGGTGGTGTATAGAAGGTGTGAGGACCTCATCCAACAACAAATTTCTGACTTTAGAATTTTAAGCAAGTAAACAAAACCCCATTATACTTACAGCATGTTAAAATTAAAGTGTTGGCTGAAGCACCAAAAAGCAATAGGTGCCACATCCCAAAGAAAGGACTAGATCACATAGGATTGTTAGAGATTGAAGAGGATATCTGGAGGGTTTTTTTAAAAAAGAAAGGTGGTGTGTTCTCAGTTTCCAATAAAGTAAAAGGTTAGGGTCACCTAATGTCAACAGAAAGGGGCATAAGTAGGATTCATCAGACAGCTTAATATACGTCTCTGGGTAAGAACACAGTGGTTCAACTCCATTCTGGGAAATCATGTGAAAGATGAGCTAGCAAGCCACTTCTGATGCAGATTTGAAGAGGAGGTGCTATTGCTCTGAGTATAACGAGGGGAAGAATGTGTGCATGTGTTTATGGGTCAGATCTGGGCCAATCATGAGCAAGGGGAAGCTAGCTTGAGGAAGCCTTAGGTACATACAGCCAAGCCTTAGAAGTGGGGAAGCAGGGGGAAAACATTAGGTTCCTAGGGGTTGAGAAAGTAAGTGGATGCTCAAATGGAGAACACATTTGCCTGAATCCAGGGAACTGCATGTGAGACATCACCAGTGGTGAGTGCAATCTCCCAAGAACCCACAAAAGCCTCTCTAAAATGTGTTCTGCTTTAAATGTTTACCAAGCCCAGAAAGCTTGAGACCATCTTACAACTTCAGCAGATAATACTCTTGTCTCTCCCACTTCTCCTATTTTCCCCCATCCCAACCCTAGAAGAATCAGAAGCTGCCAGGAGCAAGGAGAGAAAGACCTTCCCCTTCCATACCTTCCTACCTTCACATGGCTCCTCATGATAATAAGGGCAACACTTAATTTTAAACCAAGTTCTAAGTTTTGATTATGACATAGAAATAAATGCAATAACACAATTTAAAGTGACCATGGGACTTTCTATTGCTTGAGAACGCTAAAAGAGTCCTAACACGATCTGGTTTTAATGTTATTCTAAAACAAAGTAAGAAATTCCCCACTGAATACATTTTATAGGAATACTGAGAGACATAAATAAAGATGCTCTGATTATATTCATATTCAGACTATGAATTACATGTTTCTTACCTATAAATCTTTAATAAAATTACTTATTAATTCTATTTTGAGTGCGTAATATGGTCATGTGACTAAACATCCTGGAGACCTTCAGTGATCTCTGGTCCCAATAGCTGGCACCAATTGTCAGGCAATGAGCTAGAAATACAGCATCTAAAAGGTGGTTTAATTACACCACTGTTGATAAGCATCAGACAATGTTATGTCACTTATTATAGTCATTTTCATATAACATTTATAGCAACAATTGCTTTTTCCTTCTGAAATTATGTTTACAGAAATCAATTTATATTTTTTTGTTTTTAAATTTATTATTTAAGTATATTTTATTGATTATGCTATTCCAGTTGTCCCAATTTTATCCCCTTTGTCCCCTCCACCTAGATTGCTGCAGCAGTCCTCCCCTTAGTTCACATCCATGAGTCATGCATAAGTTCTTTGGCTTCTCCACATCCTATACTATTCTTAACATTCCCCTATTTGTTTTGTACCTTCCCATTATGCTTCTTAATCCCTGCACCTTTTACCCCATTCTCTCACTTTCTCCTCCCAGCTGACAACCCTCCAGATGATCTCCATATCTATGATTCTATTCCTGTTATAGTTATTTGCTTATTTGTTTTTTAGATTCATTTTTTGATAAGTCTGTTTTCATTTTACTGTTCAGAGTATTCATCTTCTTTTTCCTAAATAAGTTCCTTTAACATTTTGTGTAATAATGCCTTGATGATGATGAATTCCTTTAGCTTTACCTTGTCTGGGAAGCACTTTATTTGCTCTTCCATTCTAAGTGATAGCTTTGCTGGATAAAGGAGTTCTAGATCCTTGCTTTTCATGACATTCTTGCCAGTCACTTCTAGCCTACAAAGTTTCTTTTTGAGAAATCAGCTGATACTTTTATGGGAACTCCTTTGTAGGTAACTCTCTGCTTTTCTCTTGCTGCCTTTAAGTTTCTCTCTTTATCTTTCACTTTTGGCATTTATATTATGATGTATCTTGGTGTGGTCCTCTTTGGGCCCATCTTGTTTGGAACTCAAAGGACTTGTATGTCTATTTCCTTCACCAGATTAGGGAGGTTTTCTTTCATTATTTTTTCAAATAAGTTTTCAATTTCTGTTCTTCTCCTTCTGGTATCCATATGATTCAGATGTTGGCACTTTTGGAGATGTCTCAGAGTCTTCTTATACTCTCCCCATTTTTTTCAACCCAGAAATTATATTCTTCATTTCCTCCTGGCTCTTATTGATAGTTTCTATGTCTTTTTTAATGCTGGTGTAGTTCTCAGTAAACTCCTTTTAGCTTCCCTAGAGTTCTTTAGAGCTTTCTTTGAGCTTACTGAGTTCATTGAGTTTCTCTATAATCATTATTTTGAATTCCATGTATGATAGTTTGCTTTCCTCTATTTAATTTAGCACTTTCTGGGGATTCCTCCTTTCCTTTCAATGGGGCATTGTTTTCTTTGTCTCCCCATTTTAGGTGACTTTTCTTGTTTGTTTCTGCTTCTTAGATTGATCTGTTTTGACTTCCTGCCTTCATGGTGTGACCTTCTGTGGTAGGAGACCTGTGGGGTTCAGTGGTATAGTCTTCTTGATCTCCTGGACTTGATGTTTTGGGGATGCCCTTTATTCAATTTATTTGGGTTGTCTGGTTGTACTTGGGTTTTGGTTGTTGTTGTGTTTCTCTTTGGTGGGTCATTCTCACTGGCTAGCTGATTCTAACCTACTTCCAAGGAAATCACTTCCTGGATGGTGTACAAGTCAGGGTTCTGTAAATGTATGTATACATACTTGCTTGATAGGTGGCATAAGCCGGTCTGCTCACTGCAGGATCTGAGACACCTGGCCTTGGCACAGAGACACCCAGGTGTTTCTCCCCATTTCTTTTTTTAATTTTTATTTCTCCATTCTGTTATGATTGAATGTTTATTTCTTCCTTATGTTCCAAAATGTTTATTTTAATCCTGGCTTCCTTCCCATCACTGTTGGTTCCCTGTGGATTTTTCTTTATTTCACTTAATATAGCTATATATCTTCCCTTATGTGTTTGCATACTCAATGAGTTCTCTGAGCATCCTGACCACCAGTGTTTTGAACTTTGCATCTGATAGGTTGGCTATCTGTTTCATTTGGTTCTTTTTCTGGGGTTTTGTTCTGTTCTTTCATGTGGGCCATGTGTCTTTATCTCAATTTGACATCCTCCCTGTGTTTGTTTCTGTGTATTAGGTAGAGCTACTTTGACTCCCTGTCTTAATGTACCTAATAAGTTGTATAGAACAGAACCTTAGGTATTCACCAGGGTGGGGCAACTGCTTTACCACTTGTGGCACTGTGGTTGTGGAGGGGAGGTGTTCAGAAAGGGGAGAGTGCCACTGCCTGGCTTCTGGAGTGTTGTCTGGCACTCACCCCATTTCTAGTCACTTCACCCAGTTCCTGAATGCAACTGACACTCTCCTAGCTGTTGTCCTGGTGTTGTAACCCTGGGTGGGTCTGTGCACATTCTAAGCCCATGTAGGTGGGCCATTTAAACAAACTCTCCTGAGAAGCCAGCAGTTTCTTCCATCACCCCAACCCCCACTGGTTTTTACAGTCACAAGATGTGAGGGTTTATCTTCCTATCACTAGAACCCTGGGTTGTGTGGTTGCTTGTTCCCAAGATATCTCTCTGGATTTTTTTTCACCACACGTGAATTTGGGACTACCCATTAGGCTGCCACCACACTGAGCCACACCATGTCCTCTCCACCCCAACTCCCTGTCTCTGCCCCTCCTACCTGTCTGGATGAATTTGGCATCTTTAAATCCTTGAATGTTGGACTTCCATACAGTTTGATTTTCTGGCAGTTCTGGGAGTTTTTCGTTTTGAGGTTAGTTGCGATTCTTGCAGTTGTACAAGGAGGCCAAGTGTGTCTACATACACCACCATCTTGACTGGAAGTTCAAATCAATTTGTTTTAATGTAAAGACTGGTTTTGACCCAAAAAGCTCATCATAGTTTTATACTGCTCCCAAAGGAAATAATGATATAATCTTTACTTTCCTTTTTTTCCCCCTAAGCTGATGCTTTAGAAAAGAGGAATAAACGTTGAGTATGGGACTACATTTTGCTGCTCTTAGTTACAGTGCTGCTTTCTTCCATATATATCATCAGAACATCATAAGGGCTTTCCTGGAACATGTAACACTTTGGCCAGTTTATTTCAGGAAGCAGAGGTTTGCTCAGACTAGGGTTGTTTTGTTTGCTTATAATAATGCAGCAACATTCAGAAGTCTGACAAGAGCAACTGTAATAGGGCCAGGCCTCAGAAAGTACTCTTAAGGAACCATAGAAACCAAGACAGAATCCTTCTCACTGTGCCTCACTCAGCTTCTGCTTTTCACTCTTCTCTCCTGGCTTACCAGTTCCCCTGCTTACTCACAGTGTCTGCTTTCTCACAACTGAAGCTTGCTCTTGCATAGCATTCCTGCTGTCCCTTAGTGGCCAGACATTAGTGGTCTGAAACTCTCAGCTTCTCTATTATGAAATCCCAAAAGAGGAATTCCACTCAGCTAGTATTTTATAGTCACCCAAATTATGTATCGGCTAATCAAGCCTATAGAAAGAGCCACCAATGGATCAGGTGCCTATCCCTGGCCTAATCAAGTATGGGAATCAAGGTCATCTGGTATACAAATCATTGTTACTTCCCACTCAGCAGAGACTGAAAGCAAGGCTAGCAGTAATTAGTGGCTCTGGAATACATCCAAAAAGTTTTAAGAGCATGCCATTCTACCATATTCAAAATTTCATTTATAGCCTAATTATATGAGTAATGAGGACTTGAACCAAGGAAATGGGAATTAGGAAAAAGTATCAGGAGAAATTTGGAAGTAAGGTTGACAAAACTTCATGACTGACTGCAGGGAGTGAGGGAAGAGTAAGAGTAAGAGCACAGGGTCTGGGATGATGCCCAGTCTTCTTGCTGTGGCTACTGGGTTAATCCTGGTACTTACTATTTAAGGCAGAGAGTACAGAAATGCAAAGTTTCCATTCTAAGAGGAACGAAAAGTTAGTTTTTGGTTGTGTTTGGTGGATGGGAAAGATGGCACATGGGGAATCTGCCATGCTTGTGGGACACCCAGGTAAAGATCAAAGTTGAAAGTTCAGATCAAAACTCTGGGCTTAAGGTACAGATTTAAGAGCTCTCAGAACATGGTTGGAACTATATCCGTCTCACATAGCAGGAGAAAAGCAGACTAGAACTAAGCCCTGGGAAATACCAGTCTTGACCACATGGGTAGAAGAAGGACCAGTAAAAAAAAATGGGAATGAAAGATGATAGAACTACGAGCTGAGGAAATGTTCATCCAATTTATATTATTTGATGCCTTTCTTTATTTTATAGCACCAGCACTATTCTAAGCATTGGAAATAAAACAGTAAACATGCTAACCAAGATTCCTACTCAGGGGCTTGCATGAAACAGAGTGACAGACAGAGAATATATCTGTGAAAAAATAATCCATATTGTGCAGTCAGAGGAGGAGTTTTTACAGAGGACACTGACAGTATCAGATGTCAAGAGAGTTGCGTGAGGATTGAAAAGAAGACATTGGATTTAAAAATCAGCAAATCACTGCTGTATTTGACTGAATAACAGTTTCTAATGATATTCAGTTTCTAATCCCTGGAACCTATAAATGTTAGTTTATATGTAAGAGACTTTGCAGGTGCATTTAAGAATCTAAAATGGAGAAATTATCATGGATTATTTAGGAGGATCTTAAATGTAATAACAAGTGTCCTCATACAGGAAAATTTTACTACAGGAAAGAAAGCTGGAGATATGACAATGGAAGCAAGAGGTTTGTGTGATATATGAAAGGGGTCATATGCCAAGAAATGCAAGAGGCCTCCAGGAACTAAAAAAGACTGTGAAAAAGATGTTCCCCTAGAGCCTTCAGAAAGAACAAGCCTTGCCAACATCTTGACGTTGGCCCAGTGAAATTGATTTTAGACTCCTGGCCTACAGAATTGTAAGAAAATAAGCATGTTATTCAGCCACAAGGTTTGTGATAATCTGTTACATCTGCAATAAACAACTGGTCTAATACAAATGGTAACTTGACATTAACAAGAACAGTTTTGGTGGGAAAAGGGAAGATTTAGGCTTAAAAAATGCATTTGGATGATGTGAGAGGTTCGGAAGAGATAGCAGAGTATCAATGTTTCAGTAAATTTTCAAATATAACTCGTTTAACTATCTAAGAAAAAGCATTAGAAGGAAGAGCTGAAGACCTGATTAATTGATTAGCTCAGTATATCAAAAAACAGGCAGTATTGGGGAAGTACCATAATTTTCAGTTCACCTTAGAAGAGCAAAGCAACTGGACAGCAAAATTCAGAAGCGTCCAGAGCAACTCTGACACTGTAAACTATGCAAACCCAACCTAGTCCACAGACACACTCACCAGACCCAAAGCTCTTTCTCATCAGAGACAAAATACTTTGATCCTGTGGCCCATAATCCTGCTCCTGGAACAGATCTCACATCTCTTCATTGACACTGAAATCCACGCCAACCATTGAGGTGTAGCCAACAGAGAATTGCCTCATTTGGCCAATCTTTAATTTAGGCACTACTCTTTTGCACTTTACTTCCCTTCTTAAGTTCAAAAAGGATGACTACCAAAGCCAAATTAGTTCTGAATTGTAAAATCTAGAAGGTCATAGAGCTTTGGGGAAAGGGGGGGAGTATTAAAATCACACAAAAGATGAAGGAGAACACCTAGCCAGTATCTGAGACACAATTAAGAATCCGGTCATAGGCCCACACAGAGTATCAAAGATGTCTCTTCCTTATGTCAAAATGTTATAATTAAACTATTCTTTTATAACAAATATTTTATTTATTTATTTTTAGAAAGAGGGGAAAAGAGAGAGAAAGAGAAGGAAAAAGAGGAGAGGAACATTAATGTGAGAGAAAAGCATCTACCAGTTGCTTCTCAGGCGTGCCCCAACAGGGACAGAATCCACAGCCCAGGCTTGTGCCCTGACCCTTCACCCTGCAGTATGATGCCTAACCAACTGAGCCACACCGGTCAGGGCTATTTAAACTATTCTATCTTCGGAAATAGGATACACCTAACATTAATTGGAACTTTTTAAAGTGATTTAGAAACATCAAGAAGTAGAAAGGATACAAGTTAAAGGTAAGTTCAGCCTATGGCCTCATTGTGCTACTCACAATGCACCAACATGACATTGAGAAATCCTGATGACCTTGCTGCAGCATTGCATTGTACTGAAGACCCCAGCAATGATCCCAAGTCCTCCCAATAAGGTTGACACATGCCTTGCCCACTAAGGCAATAGATAGGGAAACAAACTGTAAAAATCACTTTCCTCAAAACTTAAAGTGTACAATTGCATCAGGGGACTAGTTTAACTATCAGCTGGGTAATAAAGGAGGCTTCAGAAGTTAGGGAAGAACTGCCAGTAGAACTAAATTTTGTGATTTAACTCCACCTGCACCTACATTTTCTTTGTAAAGTTATCCTGAAAGTAAGGCCAATATCACTCTTTCAAGGTTGGAGGCGATTAAGACATTCAGAAGCTACAGATTGTGGGATTTGTTCCCATTGTGATTGCTGACTTCTAGTATCAGCCTTTGGTTCTGCATGACAGCACTCGTCTTGCAAACTAGCAAGATTCCTAAATTTGGCAAGGGTACTGCTCTGTGAAGCATTTTCAAGTTAGAGTTTTTAGCAATGTCACATTTTTCTAAACCAGCAATAAAGAAAAGGTTGCTGGGGCAAACAAAGGATATCACTGAGTTCTCACCTGACAGCACAAAACAAACCCCTAGCTGGCAGGTGCAGGCTGACACATTCATGACCAATGAGTTACAAAAGTATTTTTTTAACTGATTTACCTTACTAAATAACTATAATAGGTAAAACATAACTTAGATATTTTCATTTTGCTCTATTCATTTAGTTTTCTACTTGTATATGTGTGACTATAAGGAAAATACAACACTGCATTTCTTGATATGTTTTATAACCTCTACAAAGTGGGGACAAAGGATGCCTTCAAAAGACATAAAGGACACTGCTGTCATTCTAAATTTTTCAGAAGGAGGAAGAGTGGAACAAATGATTACAAATGATTAGAGAAAAGCATCATTTGCCAGTGGTGCAGACCCTACAATTATGTGCAATTCCCTACTTAGACATTTTAGTTATGCTGAACATTGAAAAAAAAAATCTAAATGATGGGGAGGAGAAAAGAAAAGGGAGAGATTTAAGCATTCAATGTAAGGTGTTCATTTAAATGAAGCTGTTACCTCACCATAGGGTATAGTTAAAAGTTTGATAGTCCCACAGGCATCCTACTGTCAATTTTTTTTTTAACCAGAGATTTGGGATCCTTATAAATCTTCCTTATTATTTTGAAGTCAAGAATGGTTCCTCCTGCTCACAAAACATGATCACTTTTTGCTGATATTTCTTAATGCTCTGACTGGTTTTGCATATCTAGAAAAGATAAATCTTCAACCCTTGGAAATAAATCTTCTTTTTCTTCCCTGCCAAATCTATTATATGATTCTTTTCTACCACTGACAGCACCATCAGATACATAGACGTGCCTTGCTTGGTTAAAAGTGTGTTGTGATTTTCAGCAAGAACAAGAAGGTAGTTAGAGACCCAGACTAAGACATGTTCAGCGCATGTTGCAAATTCTTTCTGAGTCTGTTTTGGAGGTGTCCCATGAAGTCCCAGTTTGACTGTGGGACTCATTCAAGGCTGATATCCTCCCAAGTCAGGTGTCCCAGGGAGGGAGGAGGGCTTCAAGATTTTAAATGCAGTAGGTGATGTGAAGATACAAAACTAGATGGGTACAGGACTTTGCCTCTTTGTATTCCTCAGGTCTTCTCCACCTCTAACTGGGGTTTACAATAGAATTGGTGCTCTGGGGAGGGGGAGGCCAATCTGAAGATGAGCAAATCATCGAATCACTCAGAGGAATCAGAAAATTAAGTTTGATATTCTAAAACAACACAGACATTTTTTTCTTATTCCCGCTTATCATTTATAAGTATAGAAGAAGAAAGGAATAAGTTAAACTCCATAGTTATATAGGATTTTCTATTTTTCCCCAAGTTTTATTTTTAAATATATATATTTATATATAATTTTATTCTTTCAGCAATCCATGTAATAGGGGTATTTATATCACAATAGTATAGGAATAAGCAAAAAGTTTGTAGTTGTAATACAAATAAATACAATAATTAAATAATAACATAAGAATAAATTGTGTTTCACATACTCACAACTGTAAACCTAGTTTTACAAACCCCTATATTATACTTATTTTTGAGACCAGACCAGTAAATCTCAGAAAGGGGAAATGACCTCTATGAGGTCATGCAGAAAGTCAAAGACAGCCCAAAGAATAATCCCCCAGTTCTGCTTTCATTTAACCCAGATCGTGTACCCTACTGGCTTTAAGCATCCCTTTCCTCCTTCTCCCTTTGGTAGCTTTCTTTTGAACATGATCCCTCGCCAACTGTGCAGTTAAGATAGATCCCTGTTTCGAGTTGCAGAACTGTTTAAAGGTCCCCCAACAGGCCCGTTTCCATTGCTTACCTGTGATGGAAGTCCCTTAGAGGTACTTATTCACTGGGATTCCTACCACCTGAGACTGCTGTAATTAGCTCTTCTAACAACTGTGATTGAACATGGTTTGTTGTAGTCATTGTTCACTGACAGGCACAGATAAGAACCATATCTCAGCAAGTGGTGTTCTAAATGGCGTTCCCTGCTTGGTTAAATTCATGTAATGCACTTGTCAAGGACACTGTTCCCTAACTGCTAGCAGCAGGCAGTGTCGTTGCAACACCTTCCAAAGCCCACAAAGGAGTTCGGAGCTGATCCCCAGCAAGTATACAGCCATTCACTGGGAGCAACTGTTTCTACTTTAACCTTGCCCAGGATCTGGCTGCCCCTCCTTCTTATGGATAACATAGGGGTGGCCTTGCATGACTTAGAGAAAAATGCAGTCTTGGTCTTCCTGGTCCTTAACACTTCCACGGTTCCAGATCTTTCCCACAACACTTGCAACCGAAAGTTATAATGTATGCTACATTCACCCTGTGCTTTTCAGACATGGCTCTCTTATTGGAAGCAAAACAAACTGCTGTTTATAAACACCTGTTGGTGAGGAAATGAGCCAAGAGTCAGCGTGGGTGTGGGATGGGAGGTATTGCCTTGGCAGTAAATCCAAGTTGCTCACACCAAAGGAAGTGCTTTTAGGGAAGCTATCTGAGCAAGAGGCAAATATTTAAGTCATTCAAACAGGCCATAAATGACTGCTTCATCTCCTATAAGGGAATCTCTCACTCCAAAGAGCTCACAAAATGGTGGGATAGCATTTTCTTTTTCAATCAACTTCTTATTCGCAATATACATTCCTTTGTAATGTTAAGAGTCTCTGTAATCAAATTCTCATTGATAAGGTATTAAAGAGCTACAATTTGACTGCTTGGTGTTATTTCTACAGTTTTTGCATTATGGTTCTAAATAACAATAACAAAAACTTCCATGCCCTTCTGTAGTCTAATATTGTGCTGCATATATCTCAAGCCTTCTCATCTTTCTCATTGCTGTTTCATGAGTCTACTTCAACATTCTCTGAAATGTGTCTCCTTGTTTCGGTTTTACTACTATTGTCACAGTTTAAGGCTTTATCCCTTCTTGCCTAAAAGCTGCAAAAGCCTAGCCTCCTAAATGGTCTCCCCTGCTCATCTACCAGAGGAGGTGCTGACCTCCTCTCAAATCATGGGCTTGATCAGACCACTCAGGGTCTTCATTGCCTACAAAAATGAAAACCAAACCATGGACCTTAGCATGGCAGTAAAAACCATGCATCCAGCATGGTTAGGATACTGTACCCTTCATGTATCCTAAACTCCATCTATTCCAGACAACTTGCCCTTGCATGAATGCACCACCACTTTAATTATATCTTTGAGCATGCCTTACCTCATTACAAAAATCACTTTTTTTTGACTCAGCTCAAATGCCATTTCCTCCAGGAAATTAATCACTCTTTCCTCCAAGTATGTGTATATATATATATATATATATATATATACACACACATATATATGCACACACACACACTTTAAGATATAATTTATATACCATACAATTCACCTCTTTAAAATACACAGTTTTATGCCCTGGCTGCTGGCACAGTGGATAAGGCGCCCGCCTGTGAACCCAAAGGTTGCTGGTTCGATTCCCAGCCAGGGCCCATAACCAGGTTGCAAGCCAGGTCTCCAATCAGGTCCGTAGCTGAAGACAGGTGAAAGGTAACCATACATTGCTGTCTCTCTCCCTCTCTACCGCTCTCCCTTCCCCCCTCTCTAAAAATAATAAAAATAAAATACATAGTTTTAAAAATAGACACAGGGATGTGCAACTATCATCACAATTTTAAAACATTGTAATCATCCCAAAAAGAAACCCTATACCCATTAACCACCCCTCCCCATCCCCCTCTCCCCCTAGCCCTAAGCAATCAACTGCTAATTTATTTTCTATCTCTACAGATTTGCCTATTCAGTATATTTCATATAAATGGAATCATACACTATGTGGTTGTTTGTAGCTGGCTTTTTTTTAGCATAACTTTTTCAAAGTTCACCCATGTTGTAACATGTATCACTACCTGACTTCATTTCATTATTAAATAATAGTCCATTGTATGGTTATACAAAATTTTATTTATCCATTTATTAGTTGATGGACATTTGGGTTGCTTCAACTTTTTAGCAGTTATGAATAATGCCTCATACATACTTTAATTATTATTTAATATGTATGGCTTAGTATTATAGGGTTTTTATTTGTTTGTTTGGCCTATTTGTTTTATCACTTGATTATAACCTCTTTGTGGATAGAAACCATCATTTTCACTCTGTAACCTCCATATAACAAGTATTCAATAAGTGTTTGACAGATGGATAAATGGGCAGATATTATAGATTTTTATTATATCAATTATCACACAAATACTCAGAATAAAGCTTTAGAGTGGACCCAATGAATTTATCCAATAAATTAAAACATTCAAACACCAGTGGTTCTTAAATAAACATTAATCTTTGCACTGTTTTCTGGAACTCCACACATGGATACTATAGTTCATTATTTCATGGAGGCAGTTCCTTTGCTAATAATAATGGTGCCCTAAGTGAACAGAAGCCTGGAAGATGCCAGACTTTTTCTTTTAGATTGACCCCACAGTGTCTTGTTGTTGCTCTTGACTTGACTGAAGTTACTAATATAGTCTATAGTGGTGATTCTCAAGCCTGGTTGAGCATCAGAATAGCCCATGGAGCTTTTCAAGATATAAATTATCTAGGTCCCACCTACCGATTATGATTCTGTATCTTCAGTAAGGACCCAGGTGCTCACATTGTTCTAAAAGCTATAAAGATGCACAGCTAGGTTCAAGAATTCCTATTTCAAAAGTTGCCCTGAGGTTAAAAATAATTAATCTTATAGAGCATAAATAAGCACTTCACCCCAGGAGAGTACTCTACTTGGAATCAGAGACAAGTCTTGTAGGGGTCATGCCCATTAATACTACCTCACATTTATAAGGCATTTTTTTATTTGGGAAAAGCTTTGCAGTCATCTTTTATTATCTAGGTTTGCATGCTAGGTGTACAAACCACATAATCCCTGTGTGTCTCAGATTTCCTCAAATATAAATTGTAGGCAGTAATACTAACCCACCTTTCAGAGGAATTATTAAGATTAATGGAGGACCGTAAGGCATTTAGCAAGCATGAAAAAACTTACATGCATGCTTATTAGACAGGTATGAAGTCCTAGTCACAACCTTTTAAGATGAAACAAATACCAAAATAAACTCTTAAGCCATCCCACAATCTCCATCGTCATCTGAAAGATCTTTTCCTAGCAATTCCCACTTTGCTCCAAGACTAGTAAACAGACATACTCTGCAGTCACAAAGAAAACAGAGCTAATGGATGGCAGCAATAAATATATAAAGCAGCCTTGAAATATACTTTAACCTTCTCTTTATCATTCATAGTGCAATTAGACATTATATCTGTAAATACACTCTGCTGGAAAATATTCTTATAAAACACCTGTGCATGTTCACACAAGTCTTTAAGGTGATGCTACATACTCACTGTTGATATTAAGCCTGAAGTTGTTTTCTAGTTAGCTGACAGTTTTTACATGGTATATTCACCTCTTTTGTTCTCCCCAGGGCAGCTGAAAGAATATGTGGTCCTAATGAGACCCTGAGATCTACCTCAAGTTGGGGGTGCATGAGAATGGAAAGGCAGAGAGCCTTCAACCTTGGAACCAGAGACAAATCTTGTATGGATGGTGACTCACAACGAAGGGCTCATTTGTGCTACTTTTACAGCTTCTTGGAAACAAGGGTCAGAAAACAGACATGGTTTTTCTTCTTTTCCACTCTGCTTTGAAAGGACCACAAAATTTTCAGTTCATTTACAAGTCAACGGTTTCAGTGGCTGAATGAGAATTAGTGCCCTCTCATACCCACCATAGCTGATTTGAGCCATGAATCCTAAATAAGCATGACCTCTCTAGGGCTACTTAACCTTGATCATGCTCTTTCCCCTTTCGGTTTCAGAGGGTTTGGGTTTTATTTCCAAGGGCTACTGTCAGCTTTGGTCAAGCTCAGAACATGCTAACAATCAAATGCCATTAAACAAATATCTACTGAGTACTTATATCTGTAAATAACACTCTAGTGCTTACTGTGGAGGCTACCTGAAATTCTTTGAGATGCTTGTAGCATGGCTGTAACTCAATGATCTTGAGTTCTTGAGTTAAGTCAAGACCAACAACCTCCTTACAGGGACTCCCAAGGTTTGGTCAGTTATACGTTGGTCCCCTAGGGACTTCTAGGCAGGCCTTCAGTAGACACCAAATTGAAATGTCATTTATCTTTTCACATAACATTTTTCTACTCACAATATCTCATTAGACTTCCATCCAAATTCAGAAGCTCCTCTGAAAAGATCCTCAGTGCAGGGAGCCTCATTGGTTGGGAAGATGATCTATTATGAATAGTTATTGGCTTTGTTTTGTTTTTAATTTTTTAAAAGAATTTTGTTTTTAAAAAGATTTTATTTATTATTTTCAGAGAGAGGAGAAGAGAGAGAGGCAGAGAGGAAGTGAGATAGAAATGTATTGTTGCCTTTCACCTGCTTCCAGCTACGGACCTGGCTGGAGACCTGGCTTGCAACCTGGTTATGTGCCCTGGCTGGGAATCAAACCAGCAACATTTGGGTTTGAAAACCGACACCCTATTCACTGTGCTACCAGCCAGGGTGGTTTTAAAATAAGGTTAATCTCAGTATGCTTCTACCTCAATAATCCTTGAGAATCTAAGCATTTTTGCTGAACATCTTAAAAGGAGAAAGAGCCACACTGGCTTCATTTCAGCAGTAAGGAGAAATTAATGCTAATACATGCCTTCAATGGGATTCCCTTAGGTATCCCAAACACTTTCTTCCATCAATATAGAAAATCCCCAGAAGTATGCATTGTGGATTTTTCCTCTGTAAAGAGATGCAAATGATATTGTAAGTTGTATGATTTCCTCTGAGTCTTTCAAAGTCCTGTTTTCTTCGTATCCCAAGGTAAGCATCCCTGTCTTACAGATCTAGAGGCCAAGACACCTTGAATTAGATTTATTGCTTAGTGAAACACAGGGCACCACATCCCAGCCCATTGCTCTCCTTCAAATTACATGGCATTTTAAGGGAAAAACAATTTTCTGGTCAAGTGTTTATTTTAAATATCTTTCACAGAGGGCCTTAGAATCTTAGATGAAATTTAATCATTCTTACATGTTTACTTTCTCTCTTTCAAAATGGAAGGGAGGAAGGGAGGGTGGGAAAGAGGGAGGGAGAGACAGGGAAAGAGAAAGAGGGAAAGAGAGAGAAAAGGAAGGAAGGAAGGAAGGCAGGGAGGGAGGGAAGAAGGGAAGGAGGGAAGGAAGGAAGAAAGAGAGGGAGGGAGGAAGGAAAGAAGGAAGGAAGGAAAATCCATCCCATGAGGAAACAGTCAACTATTTACTCTTGAATCTTTATGGCTTAGGACATAAAATATAATCTGGGTAAAGTCAAACTAGGCACTTGAGGGTTGAGAGACAAGGAGAATGTTGTATATTGGACTTAGGATTTTGAAATGCCCCACTTTTGCAGTTACTCATTTGTCTTCAAGCAGAAGGCATGAAAAATTTTTTATGGTACGCTTTTGCTCAAGAGGAAGATTTCTCTAACTGATTATGGATAGGCATAAAACAAAACAAAACAAAGAAACAGCCCTGGCTGGTGTGGCTCAGTGGATTGAGTGCTAGCCTGTGAACCAAAGGGTTACCAGTCTGATTTCCAGTCAGGACACATACCTGGGTTGAAGGTCAGGTCCCCAGTTGGGGGCATGCAAGAAGCAACCATACATTGATGTTTCTCTTTCTCTCTTTCACCCTCCTTTCCCCTCTCTCTAAAAATAAATAAAATCTTAAAAACAAGCACCTCTTCTACAAAACCAGGTTAAATGAGAAGCACCCTATTTAACAGATGTTAAAATTTTCACTATTTTAATTTTTATATCACCTCAGTACCCCCCCACCTCTTTAGAGCATCTCTTTATTCTTTCTTTAAAATTCTAAATAAAGTTACTTGTTTCATTCCTAAATATTTTAGGGTTAAAATAATACTTCTTTCACTTGTATTTTAGTCCTGATGATTAAACAGTAAAAAATGCTAATTAGTAGTCTGCATTTGGGGAGAAAAAGTTATTTCTTGATGGGTAAACTTCAAACTGAGATGGGGACCTCACAGGTCACTTAGATAAATAGGTTAGGTTTCATCACAAGGAGCAGGGATTAGGAACTAAATTGACCAACTCCAGAGAGAGACTCTGATTTACTGGAAAAACTAATTTGAGATCCGAGTGTATTAAAAATGCTCACAATGTTAAAACTTCCATGCTACTGAACGCAATCTACAGATTCAATGCAATTCTTATCAAAATACCAATGGCATTTTTTATAAAACTAAAATATAAAATATAAATATAAATATTTTATAAAGTCCTAAAATTTATATGGAACCACAGAAGACCCTAAATATACACAACAATCTTGAGAAAGAAGAACAATAACAGTTAGAGGTATCACATTTCCTATTATCAACATATACGGTGAGATTATAGTAATTAAACAGCATGGTACTTGCATAAAAACAGACACATAGATCAATGAAACAGAATAGAGAACCCCAAAATAAATCCACACCTATATGGTCAATTAATCTATGAGAAAGGAGGCAAGAATATACAACAGGGACAACAAGGTAAAGATAGTCTCTTTAATAAATGGTATTAGGGAAATTGGACAGACACATGTAAAATGATAAAACTGGATCACTTTCTTACATCATAGACAAGAATAAACTCAAAATGGGTTAAAGACTCAAACATAAGACCCAAATCCATAAAATTCCAAGAAGATAAATATAAGCAGTAAACTCTTTTTTTTTTTTTTTTTTTTTAAGATTTTATTTATTATTCTTAGAGGGGAAGGGAGAGAGGTAGAGAGGTAGAGAGGGTGAGAGACATCAATGTATGGTTGCCTTTCACCTGCCTCCAGTTATGGACCTGACTGGAGACTCGGCTTACAACCTTATTATGTGCCCTGGTTGGGGAATAGAACCAGCGACTTTTGGGTTCGCAGGCTGGCGCCTTATCCACTGTGCCACCAGCCAGGGCCCAGTAAACTCTTTGACATCACTCTTAGTAATTTTTTTGATACATTTCTTCAAGCAAGGAAAACAAAAGAAAAAATAAACAAATGGTACCACATTAAACTAACCAATTTTTTGCATAGTGAAGAAAACTATCAACAAAAGCAAAAGATAATCTATTGAATGGAAGAAGATATTCACAATGACACTCCTGATAAGAAGTTAATATCCAAAACATGTAAGGAATGCATACAATTTAACACCAAAAAAACCCAAACAATTTAAAAATGGGCAGAGGATCTCAAAAAATACTCTCCATAGAGGACATACCGATAACCAATAGACATATAAAAAGATGTTCAACATCACTAATCATTAGGAAAATACAAATTAAAACTACAATGAGATATCACCTCACACCTGTCAGAATAGCTAACATCAATAAATTAACAAACAACAAGTGCTGGTGAGGATGCGGAGAAAAAGGAACCCTTGTGCACTGTCAGAGGGATTGCAAATTGGTGCAGCCACTGTGGAAAAAAGTATGGAAGTTTCTCAAAAAATTAAAAACTACCATATGACTCAGAAATCCCACTTTTGGGCATTTACCCAAAGAAATACAAAATCCTATTTTGAAAAGAATATATGCATACCTATGTTCATTGAAACATTATTTACAATAGCCAATATATGAAAGCAATCTACGTGTCTATCAAAAGACAAATATATAAAGAAAATATGGCACATATATACAATGGACTATTACAGAGCTATAAAAAGAATGAAATCTTGCTATTTGTGACATCATGGATAGACCTAAAGGACATTATATTAAGTGAAATAAGTCAAAGAAAGAAAGACAAACCATATGATTTCACTTATATATGGAATCTAAAAAACAAAGAAATAAAACAGAAACAAACTCATAGATAACAGAGAACAAATTGATGGTTGCCAAATGGGAGGGGAAGGGTGAAAAGGGGGAAGGAGTTAAGATATACAAATTGCCAGCTATAAAAACAGTCATTGGGATGTAAAGTACAGCATAGGGACTGGTTATTAGGCTTATCAAGATGATCACTTCATAAGTTATATAAATGTCTAATCACTATGTTGTACATTTAAAACTAATAATACTATATGCCAATGAAAATTGAAAAATAATATTTTAATGCTCACAAACCTAAATTTATCAAAATAAAGGTATCTATTATTAATTCTAGGGTAGAGGAAGCAGGAGAAAACACCTACTGTCTTTCTTTTAGACTTGGGGCTGACAACTTTAGACATAACTTCCATGTTAAAAAGTTAATTTCATTTCCCTCTGATTTACCTTTGATTTTTGAAAAGATATTGAGCTAAGAGGCATTTACTAGATAGGCATCCTTAATACATTTTGAGCCTGCACTCATTCTTCCCATAAATATCCATGAGGAAGTCAAGAGTGTTCCTTCTAATTCCACATCTATCAGTTTTTAGCTACATGATCGTGGGCAAGTTTGGATCTCTAAATGCCTTAGTTTTTTCATCCATTTAAAGAGGAATAATACTCATCTCACTGGAGTGCTATGAAGGTTAGAAAAACAAATGAATGGGAAAACTCCTAGAGACTAAGCATAGCCTTTGGTACATGTTAGAATAACGAATGAATGGGAGAAAGCAGAGATGAGTCCACTCCCCATTGCCCATAGGTTAATATCGTTAATATCTGTACATTAAGATGGGCATTCAGGGTCTTAGGAATATCTGCTCCTTTCCACTGTCCACTCCTTCTTCCACAACTGACCTGCTGTAGTCAAACTTTTCCCAATACACCTTGAATCTGCCCACTTTCCTGTGTCTGTTTGTGCCATTCCCACCATCTTCAGCTTTCATTTGCCAAAATTCTATCCATCTCTCAAGGGGCTCAACTCTCATTATTTCCAGGAATATCAGGGGACTCACCTTGTCCTCCTCTAAACCCTGGTCATTGCTGTCTTGAGCACTCCTAGAGATACAACCCAGGAACTCATTGCCTTAACAGACTGCAAGCTTCTGCACAGCAGAACCTGCATATACAGTAGCCACCTCTGTGCACCACAGAACATGGTGCCTTGCCAAGGTAGGTGCTAAATAGACTTCTGATTGAATGAATGCACAATTTCTCACCCTGCCCCTGTTATGCTCTTGGACAAAACAGTTTGCCTCTTTCAGTCTCAGTTGACTCAGCAGTGAACAGAGGATAATATGGATGTATTCCCCAGGTGTGCTGTGAAGGATAAACCAGTGACTGAAAAGCAATTTGAAAATGT
This sequence comes from Noctilio leporinus, assembly GCA_004026585.1. Lineage (NCBI taxonomy): Eukaryota > Metazoa > Chordata > Mammalia > Chiroptera > Noctilionidae > Noctilio > Noctilio leporinus. The sequence continues at coordinate 258,426 of PVIW01001319.1, read as the reverse complement.
AAAATGAAATGCTATATATAAATGTTACATAATCAAAATCATTTCCCCCTGTATTATGTTTTATTTGGATATCTTGTAATCCGTTGTGGGTTTCAGGATTTCACAGATGCAATACCATCCACATTAGCACCTAAATTCTCTTAGGTAATAAATAATTATATGTATTAAAGCTCACAGCTATTTTTCCCTGGCATACTTGCACACGAATCTGTCATAATTTGGACTTCGTAATAACTAGCGATACAATTCATTTCTAAGGGATAATCCATTTTTCTCTCCTTTGGTTGGCCAATTATCGTTCCCATGTTGGTGCCTCAAGGGAATTCATATTAAACCCCAAATCCAGATGATGAGCACACCATTTAGAAGCCTAAATTTTCTAGGAGCTTACAATCAGAGAACTGGAAAGTGGTTTGGGCTTAAAGCACTGCCAGCTTTCTGCGGCCCTTTTTATCCCAAACTCTGAATCCCTCATTTGCTTTACTGTAATGTGTTTGCTACTAAGTGCTCACTGCAGCCTGATTTCCTAGGTACCATGAAAACTTAGATTAGCCCTTCCCACATGAAAGCAAGGCAACTAATTTAAAATGCTATTTTCTTTCTTAATATGTTCAAGAAGAAGTTTGCCTATAAAAAAATATCTTTTCTTGGAATATCTCAAGCACCTATGGAATAGTCCTTATTTCTGTATGATGGCTGTAATAGTGCTTAGTTGTCTTTAACTTCATTCAAAACAATTTTGTTAGATTGTGTTGTGACAACTATTATACCAGTATGCACTTTTAAAAAGTTATCAAAATTGGTAAACTGTTGTACAGCCATTTTAATATTGAAGATGGAAAAAACTACACATTTATAAGAAAGGTAAAAACTCAACTGAGCCCTGGCTGGTGTGGCTCAGTGGATTGAGTGCTGGCCTGTGAACCAAAGGGTCTCTGGTTCAATTCCCAGTTAGGGCAGATGCCTGGGTTGTGAGCCAGGTACCTAGTTGGAGGTGTGCAAAAGGCAACCACACATTGATGTTTCTCTCCCTCTCTTTCCCTCTCTCTAAAAATAAATAAATATTTTTAAAAAACTCAGCTGAAACACGAAAAGATTTGTATAGTGTGTGAAGAAGATGCTGTGACTGATCAAACATGTCAAAAGTGGTTTGCAAAGTTTCTTTTTACTGCTGACATTTTTGGCCAAATAATTCTTTGCTGTGGGGCTGTCTTATGCATTAGAAGACATTTAAGTAGCACCTCTGGCCTCTACCTGCTAGATGGCGAAAGCTAGCTAACAATACTCAAAATACCCAAGTCAATAAAGCTATTGAAAAAAAAATGAAAAAATCTGTCTTTTATTTTATGAAAAAAACCAAATGGACATTTTAGCCAACCCAATTCATAGACAGAAACTCTGAGGAAGGCGAGATAGCAGCAGTATCATAGGGTGGCTCTGATGACCAAGTGAGTCATTAGATGAAAAAGCTTAGAACAGTGTACGGCACACAGTAAGTGCTCAATAAATGTTAGAGGTTGTTATTTTCAGTAGAAGGCCCACTATGAACCCTATGCTAGGAAATATATACAACCCCCTGCTTGAGATTTATCACACGCCAAGGAGAAAAACATGATTGCTCTCTATTTCCCACCCATTTGGCTAGGAGAAACTAAACAACTCATCTGAGGTCTCGAAGTTAGAAAGCATTGGAAAGAAAGTCCCACCCTCCATCTATAGTGTTTCTAGAGCCTGTATTATTTGTCCTGTTTCTTAGAACACCCTGTTCTTTTTCTCTTTGAGCACCTGATCTTCCCTTTCCAAATGGCTAATTCCTTAGTGTTACTCATTTTGTTATGAATTAAGAGTACTTTTTATTTCTATTGTAGACTTATAATTTGTAGTTTTGTATAAAACTAACTTGTAGTTTTATATCAGGCCATTCCAAGATCATCCTAACCTTTCATTAGACTTGTCCTCACATAGTAGTATCATACTTAAGAAGTTCAAAGCCCTGGCTGGTAGCACAGTGGATAAGGTGCCAGCCTGCAAACCCAAAGATTGCTAGTTCAATTCCCCAGACAGGGCACATAACCAGGTTACAAGTCAGGTCTCCAGCCAGTTCCTTGGCTGGAGGCAGGTGAAAGGCAACCATACATTGATGTTTCTCTCCCTCTCTACCTCCCTCCCTTCCTTTCTCTCTGGAAATAATAAATAAAACCTAAAAAAAAAAAAGTTCAATGTACAATAGTTTTTCTTCTAGGGCAGGTGTGAGAAAAATTTCACATTTTTGTGGAATAGAAACTTCCTTTCTCTATCCATTTTTGTTTAGTTGAACCTGTGGCAATATAACTCTCATATGGGGCAGTTGCATTGTCATCCAAATGCAATGAGATGTCATGCTGTGTGAGTGGTTACAGATATTGCACCAGAGTAATCTCTCTGTCACAAATATATCTTCTTGCTGTGGTGTACAAAATAACACCATACTAGAATTTGCAAAAAAACACCTACAAAGTATTTTGTAATTTAAACAGCCATCAATATTTAGAAGTTCCTTACCATGCATTATCTTTCCCATTTCTGTGAAATTAATCATCAGAAGTATCACTGCAGTTTCATAGATGGGAAAGTAAGGTAAGGGAAGGTTCATGGCTTGTCCTAGGTCTCAGCCTAAACCCATAGCATAGCTGGTATTAGAGTGTGCTGCTTTCATTGCATTTTTTCTCTTTTTTTGATTGCATTTCTTTGCTAAGGTCTTTAGCTCAACCCCTTCAAATTCTGAATACTTTTTCAAGTGGATATTGTATGTTGAGAGAGGTGGTGGAAATAGGAAAGGGGAAAAAAATACTATTCACTTAAGTAAAACTTCCAAAACATTTGGTAATTAATGAATAAGGATTCTGAGAGCCACTTTTCCTCATTTCCATTTATAGACTGAAAAGACAATAATCCAATGAGAGTAAAATAAGTAGAAATTGCAAGCATAAAGGTGAATTATTCAGATCACATTATTTTCCCATTTCAACATCATTTTATTCTCCTTTTCAGTAGTCAGTACTGCTATAAATGTCATGAATTAGAAGTGCTTTGTAACCATTGTCATGGTGCTCCCCTTAAGAAGATAAACACAGTGGACCTGCTCTACTGTTTTATGGCCAAGGAAGCAAGGGAATACAGAGTGGTTAAGTGACTGTCAGAAGTACCCACCATGGCTGCTGCTCAAATTAGAACTCAGGACTCCTACCAGTCACATCCCACTGAAACTTTGGTTTCAAATTTTCGTTTCAGTGTCAGAGATGGGCGGTGACAGTGCCTGAAGGCAAATTTGTTCACCATTGTAAAGGGACCAGCCCTGCTTCCAAGGTCCCACCTCAATCTTTTCATTCCTAAGCCATTCCACATAATTCTACATTCCTATAAGGGAAAGAAGTTTCCTTTGAGGAGCTAGGCAGACCTAAACATGGCTTCCATATCCAGATCTCCATGATTTTCTCTTTGTTTCACACAGATAGGACTAGGATGAGCAGATCTCATTTTCCCTGGTAGAATAGAGGGATGGCCCAAAATCAAGAGACTGTTAGGGACACTAGCAACCAAAGAAATAAGTCTATGTCTGAGTGATAAACTCAGTGATTCTCAAATATCAATTACTACAGAAGACTGTGTGGAAATATAAACACAATTTAGATGTGCTCTGTCCTATAAGGGGAAATGAAACCCCTTACTTATATAAGAGCCTATGAATGGTCATGTCTGTAAACATGTTCCATGTTTCATGGAACAAATGAAAAACCTTGGCAGTCAAGACACAGAAGTCACTTGTTTAGGTGTAACTTATTTCACAAGAAGAAATTTCCTATTTTGTTTTTTTTTTTTATCATGTAACATAAACATGGCACTACAGCAAGTATATTGAACAACCAGTGTTTGGCTCCCATCACCAAGGTGATTTTAAAAATAATTGTTGGCATCTGTTCAAAACCTTCACAGGGTGTTTACATGATAAACACTGTTGGCAAACTTTTTCTCTAGTTATATCCAAAAGTAGAGGGGAAAAGCCAAGAAAATGTATTTTTCCCCTAATGCCCAACCCTGACCTAGGCAGGCCTATTGTATATCCCATTCATACAGTCTACATCTAACTCCAGTTGACAAAGGCCACTCAGCAACTAAGCAAAGGTTGGAACTGAATGTTCTCCCTTACCTGTACCAGGGATTTGGTCCGCTGGATAAGGGTGTAATTTTGTGCAATTTCTGCCTTACTAATCAATTTTTCAGGGCCTACTAAAAACATCCCAGCCTCTGATTTTCTTGCCCTTTGGACCACCTGACTTATTTATAGAGCTTTCCCCATTGAGGCAAGGAGGGAGCTGAGGAGACACAATTTGAAACTCAATCTAGGCCAGAGCTCACCTCAGAGCCGCACCCTCCCTTGACATGGAAGGGACGATTTCACTTCTTTTAAGCCACATACCATTTGTCTTTTCTTTTTCTTTTTCGCCAATGGCCCTCATCAGAACTTGCACGTGAGAGGGGAGCTCGATGCATGTCCTTCCCAGGCCAGGCTGCCATTTAAATAAACACCCGTGAAGGTCTTTACTCCCCGACCCATGAAGTCCTAGTTACCCGCACTGAGAGACTAAAACCTTCGGAACTTCTGTGATCTGGGTGAAGGCGTGTGTCAGGACACCAGGAAGCTTGACCGCTTTCCTGCCTTCCTTTTACTAACAGTGTTTGGGTACAGACCTAGGGAAGTGCCGTCCCGGGCACGCAGAGGCTGCTGACCCATCCACAGCCCACCGGTCAGGGCTTACGCACTTTCTGGGCCTCAGCCTGGAAAGGAACAGCTGTGCCCGCGTCCCCGTCTGTGCGCTGCAGCCAAGGAGAGGCGCCCAAAACCGGCTGAAGGGCTGAGCAGGCCTGCCCGCCCGAGGGGCCGAGCCCATGAAGCCTTCCGGGGCTGTTTGTCCGCGACGGATCCCGCAAGCCCAGGCTGCCCGCATGCCCGCCACCACGAAGGTCGCTGAGCTAGGACCGGGGACTTTCGAAGTGGAAGGGGGCGAGAACCTGCAGAAGGTCGGGCGGAGGTGCCGCTCTGCGGCGTTCTTGCCTTCGAAGGCGGTTCTGACCCCACTGGGGGACCCAAGGGACAGCAGGACCCACCAATAAGGAGGCCACCCTGCCGGGCAGCCGGACCGAAGGGAGGGTCTCGCGGGTTCAGGCGCCGCGACTGCCGAGCCTCTTTCGCCTGTAGGGCTGGAAGTGCCCGGGGTGCCTGGGTGGAGAAGGAACCCGGGCTCCGGGTGAGGCAGGGAGAGGGGGTGCAGGGGTGAGGAGGGCACGTGGGAGGAACTTGCTGGCAGGTTTGAGGCGTCAGAATTTTGTTTCAGGGATAACCACCAGGCAGCAACCAGAACGTTTTCCAGGGAGCGCGGGGCTCCCAGTTCCGGGCCCAGGCCTCCACGGATGGCTGGGTGATCCGGCTCGGGACTCACCCTGTTTGGGTATTGGTTTCCCCTGACTGCCGCGGATCCTTTGAAGCCGCCAAGTTCCGCGCCTCCTGCAGGCGCCAGGTGTGGGCGTTGTCTACGGGTCTCAGCCCGAGCTAAGGTAGTTTCGCATTCCTCAAAGCTAAGATTCGCCACGGCTCCAGGCCTCGCCACTTCCCTCAGGAAGCGCGCGGCTGCCGCGGCAGCCTCACCTCCAGCCCGCGCCCCCACCACAACCAATTTGCCCGCCGCGGAAGCCTCTCCCCTTCAGACCTCCGCTGCCACTATTGGACTGCGGGGGCGGGGCGGAGTTGGACGCTCGGCTCCGCCCTCGGCCGCCCCTGGCCCTGGCGCCACTACGATTGGCTGTGGGAATCCACCAGTCACGTGGTGGGTCGCCCCGCCCCGCGGGGCTGGCCGGACTGGCTCCGCCCCTCCCACCGTCCGGTCCCGCCTCCCTCAAGAGCGGTGTCTGCTGAGCTCCGCTGCCCTGCTCATTCGCTGTGCAGGTTCTTGAATTGTCAGAGCGCTCCGAGCTGCTGCCTGACCGGGCGATCGCTGGGCTGGTCGTGTTCCCTCTGAGGTGCCTGCCTGAGCCAATGTGCTCCAGTCCTCTAGGGCGAGAGCAGTCGCTGTTTAGGGGCAACTTGGGATTCAGGACCCGCAGCGGAGGCGTTGGTTTGAGATCGGGACTCGGCGACCAGGGTGAGTGGCGGCGCGCAGGCGAGCGACTCCTCTCGGAACTGTTTGGGGAGCGGGCAGGCAGGACGCGTTCTGGCGCGCGTCCTGGAGCGCGTCGGTCTGTCGGTCGGAGGGTGGCCGCCTTGGTGGAGGTCAGGGCTGGGAGGGATTTACTTCATGCCAGGATCCCTACTCCCAAACTTATTGTTTCAAGCGTCCTAACTCGGTCCAGGACGCGACTTCGCGTTCCCACGAACTTGGGGTGTTGTAATTGCCATCATTAGGCGGGCCCAGGAACGCGGCCCCTGGCTCTCTGCGGCGGCGACACGCGCGCTGGGGGCAGCCTCTGCGCCCAGGTTCCTAGATGGCTTGCGGATGAGTTCCTAAAAAATAAACCCGCGCCGGAGGCTGTGCGCTGCGATGACCTCGCGTCCGGGTCCGCTCTACAGCCTGAGCAAGCGATCTTCGGGTTCGGGTGGGAACTTAAGTGACCCATAAGGTTCTGTAACTGGGGCTTCAGGGCTTTGCAGTTATTGAAAGGAAATGACAGCCCGGATATTACACTTTGGGAAGCAGTGACTTTCTACTAGCACTTGAATCCGCAACCTCGTGAGGTGCTCGGACCTCCACATCACCTGCAAGGTGTGTCCGAAGAGTTGGTTAGAACCGGAGGGGGAGCTACTGTGGGTCCCAGCGCCCGGAGCCCCAGAGAATACAAGACCAGACCGTGAAATGAACCACCAGTCTGGTCGGTTGGTGTTGGCTTGAGCACCTGTGTGTTTTAAGTGATGAAGTTGCGACAGGAGCTGACGACAGGATTTCAGGTTAAACCCGGCACTTTCTTTGTGATTCAGTCTGGGATAGATTGTTAAAAATCTTAATGGTAGGGAGTAAAAGCAGCTGGTTTTCCAAGGGCAGTTACATACTTGTCTCTTATTTGTGTGAACTAAATAGAATTGAATACAGTATTTTCTTGTAGTTCTTATTTGACATGAATGACAGTTTGGGTTGGAGACTTGGGTACAGAATTGGGGAATATTTTGATCTTGAACATACTATATAAAAACATTGAGATATACAAGTATCCATGCATGTATGTGCATATGTAGATGTGCCTATATGTGTGTACATACAGGTGTGTATTAAATTGATAGGTGAATGAAGTAGAAATATAGAGAGAGGGAAACAACCTTGAACTTCCCTTGGGTGGAGAGATGGACCCTCTGATCTATGGGGTGTATAATGAGTGTGTGTAAGCATATCTGGATCCGCAGGGTCTATCTGGATCAGTGCATGTCCATGAACTTTACAAGCGGTTCAGTTCAATACCACTCGGTGCAGATTCCACGCTCCTGTTTCACAGACCAGCAGCTGCCAGCTGACCCATCTGTTAAAACATAACACATACACTTCAGTGGAAGCCCTAGGATGGAGCATTGGTAAGGGCAGCCCTTAGGAAAAAACAACATGCTACAAACAAAGCCTGCCTCTCAAGTTCTATTTTCATTCAACATTCAGCACGAACTTGTGTTTTGGGTGAAGAAGAAAAACAGTGTTTGGCTCTTCAGAAATGACAAACTACATTTTGTGAAATATAGCCATGATTTAGGGAGGAGGGGTTTACTGGGGGAAAAAAATCCCTCTAGGAAAGAAATGTGGTGCTTGTCACATCACCATGCAACACTGGTTTACTGCTTTGCAGTAGCATGTATTTCAGAAACTGTTCATTTCCTTCTTAAGAGAATGCATTACAACTGAATTGTTTTACACCAAAAGAAAAAAAAAGTCCTTAATAGAAGTAAACAGAGCTTTATGGCAGGGGTTATTTAAACCATTAGAGTTAAAACTGCCTTAGTAATTCCAATGAAACATAGTCTTAGGAATTTATAACTTGGATATACAGTTAAATTCATAGTCACCCTAATCACTAGTTGCAATGGTTTGTAAATTTATACTTCTTTTTTTTTAAAGATTTTATTCATTATTTTTAGAGACAGGGGAGGAGGGGAGGAAGAAAGGGAGAGAAACATCAATGTGTGGTTGCCTTTGACCTGCCTCCAGCTGAGGGCCTGGCTGGGGACCTAGCTTGCAACCTGGGTATGTGCCCTGACTGGGAATCGAACCAGCAACACTTGGGTTTGCAGGCCAGTGCTCAATCCACTGAGCCACACCAGCCAGGGCCACAATTTATACTTCAAAAAATAATAAAAATAATCTTTTACCACAAAAATTCTGAGGAGTAAAAGGATGTGGGAGGGGGTTAGAAGCTAAATACAGTCCTGCAGCCAAATTACTGATACCTTAAAAATCTATAAATTCCTTTAATAGCATAATTATTTTTGGTGACAAAAATAAAGGCAATATTTTTGTGAAGTATAGTTGATATTTCCCAATAATTTTGTGCACATAATTATATTTTAATAAGTGTTCATTATATGTTGCCGAATAAATTGCAATGATTCTTAAGAACTCATCACAAGAAGTATTGTTTTCATTTTTATAGTACTTAAACATTTGGGGAAAATAGGCAAATCCATAATCTGTGAGTGTTTTTAAATTTCTGACAAACTAGATAGTCATAATGGTTCTCTTGCCTTGATATGGAACATCTGAGTCAACTAGATTGTTCCTTAGAAGTTCATTTTACAGGCTGCACTCCCTTCTCCAGGATTTGAGTCTGGGGTGGGACTTAGGAATCTGCATTCTTAACAAGCACCCTCAAGTGAGTCTTGATATAAAAGAACAATATATAGTCTGTAAGTTGATTTAACAAGTGTTTTTTCCAGAATTTCCAGGTGGCATTTACTGGCCTTGTGAAATTTATGGGTAATGCTTTAGTTCTCTGTCCTCAACAATGGCACCTTTTGTCCTATGCTCAGAAGTGCTTTGGAAGCCTAGGTTATCCTTATTCCAGGTTAGCCCCAAGTCTAAGGAAGTTTGTTTGCAAGCAAGGTAATTTGAGACCCTGCTCCAGTCTTCATCCCTCCATTCTCTACTCCAAGTCTTGTGGGTTCCTGGGGTGCTTTGGGGTGACTGCCAGTCCCAACTCACATTGCTGGGCATTTCTCCTTGGAGGGTAGAAGAATCCTAGTCTTTGGGAGCCACCTTTGAACTTTTGAGGGGCTAGAACCTCAGCGGAGCTAGTACTGACTTATCCAAGGTCAAGGATCTTCTTACAGAGCTACAGCTGGTTTGGCTATCTGTCAGGACTGCCCCAATCCAACCACCCAGAGGCCCAGGGAGTCTTATTTTCAGAAAGCCATCTTAGAAGTATTTTGAGCTGTCTGATTAATTGGGTACATAGATTTATTTTCTCAGCATCAAAGAGATGGGTTGAAAATTGATTGCTATCTCTCCTTTAAATCAATGTGAATTTTGGCTTATTAATTACTGCCTATTTGTTTTTTATGTATAGTTTGATACTGATGTTTGAATTCTGTTCTCCACTTCAGACTGGCATAATTCTCAATTTAAGATTCTAGATGAAGTTTTAAAAAGAAAGGCTCTATGAGAAATTGTTGCCTTTCACTCTTTCTATCATCCAAATACCTAAAAAACCAAATGACTTCTCAGAGGTCAGCAGTGCCCAGAATATTTACTTCTCTGATGACAAAAGGATGTGGTAAGCTGGGAAACTGAACTTAGATTGTTCCAGGCCACTGCATCATTATGGGGATTTTTACAGAGCAATTTCTGTTTTAAGGAACACTTGGCAGGCATGTTTTTAGGTCGCTTATCTTAACAATCCTTTGAGTACAGTGATTGTTTTTCCCCACTTTGTTACAGATGACCAAACAACCACCACAAGAGGATAATAATATTTCTTTTTAAAGATTTTAATTATTTATTTTTACAGAGAGGAAAAGGGAGAGAGAAAGAGAGAGAGAGAGAAACATCAATGTGTGGTTGCCTCTTACGAACCCCCAACTAAGGACCTGGCCTGCAACCCAGGTGTGCCTTCACTGGGAATTGAACAGGCGACATTTTGGTTCATAGACCAGCATGAATCCACTGAGCCACACCAGCTAGAAACAACATAAGAAGATAATAATATTTAGATCCTGTCTTTCACATTCAAAGATGACACTCACTGAGAAATTGGCCTTGTGTTTTGAATTGTTATTTAGCATCAGGATGAGATGATAAAGTTATTTTAGTCATTTATCCATTTACAGGTTTGTTTTTATTAACCTTTCTCCGAACTTTTTTATTATGAATATGACCTTGGAACATTTTTCATTAAAAAGCTAACCACGGACCCTGGCTGGTGGCACAGTGGATAAGGCACCGGCCTTCGAACCCAAAGGTCGCTGGTTAGATTCCCAGCCAGGGCACATAACTAGGTTGCAAACCAGGTCTCCAGCCAGGTCCATAGTTGGAGGCAAGTGAAAGGCAACCACCCATTGATGTTTCTCTCCCTCTCTGCCTCTCTTCCTTCCCCTCTCTGTAAAAATAATAAATAAAATATTTTTTTTTTAAAAAAGCTAACTACTATATGTGATAATTGGTTCAACAACCCTGACCTTAACCAGCCAGACTTGACCCGCAATGGCAAATACTTTGCTAAAGGTCACAGAGCACAATGGCAGTGAAGCTTACGTGTAGAATTTTTTTGGACTAATATTTTAGACCTGTACTGTTTGCCTATTAATAATGTTTTCAGGCAGGATAGAGTTGCTTATATTTCACTTACCCAGCTTCTATATGTTGGCAATACCTAGAAAATTTTAAAAGCCTAAGGTGAAATCTCAGTCCCTGGTTATACAATGGGACTAATTTGTGGCTAGTTAAAAATGACTGTAGAATGCTACTTTTCTTGGAACTGGGTCATAGGTCATTGCAAGCCTCTAAGCAACAATTCTGCAATTCCAGTCTTTTGTTTTGGTTTTGTTTGTTTGTTTGTTTTGTCCATGGCATAATTGTGTCAAAAAGAATTTGACAAGTTCTTTTCAAGTTTTGCACCTTCATTCCATGCCCTTATTCCCATGGCAAAATCTACTTATAAAAAATTCACTTTCAAAAAAAAAAAAATTCACTTTTCAAGTCAGTCTGCCCTTATGTAACAGCTCCTAATACTAAAATATTAGCCATAAGTCTCCTCCAAAATTCTCCTCAAATTCTTACCTTCACTTTAGTGTTTTTGAGTCCAGTAACATCTTCTAATACAAATAGGCATCGAGCTGTGGAATTTTTACACTAGCTTTAACTTTGTGGATTTCACTATAACAATCGTAAGAAAAAATAAAAAGAAGAATAATATTAAAGTCATGTTGATAATGTATCAGGTTAGATATTCCCAACTTATAGTTTCTGTGGGAAATTTAAGATCCAGATAAATGAAGTAACAGATGCACTCATCTATGACCTTATAGACACTCTTCTGATGCAAGCTGAGAAATTTAACTGAGGACAGAATCCTGAGTTACAGACAAAAAACAAATGTTAAGCACTGAGAAAAGAGTTGGCAAAAAATGAAGAGTCAGGGGTGGGACAGGATGGGGAGAGTGAGGGGAAAAATACCTCCAGTAAAATGCCAGACAGGGTGGTAAGAAATTTATGGAGGTGCTGATGGTTTGGGGATTCTTGGGTGCATTGATTCTGTTTTATATTGTCTTCACAGTCCGCTTGCCCTGCTTGCTTTAAATAATTTATTATAGCAGCAGGCCTTCCTCTGGTTAGTTTCTTTTTTATAACTTTTTTCTTCTCATCTCTGGGTCTAATCAGAGGCATATATAATAGTGTGGCTGCTCTTGAGTACTTAGGAAAATCCGGGATCAATATCACTATGTTACATTACAAACCCATGGCTATTCCTTTCCTTTTTGCTATGTTCTTCCCTGTTGTATTAACTCAGTATCAATGTTTTAAACAATATTTTATTAATCTTTGCACAATGAGACTTCTGGGCTTATTCTTCTTGGCTGGAACTATCTTTTAAGCAATCCATCATCAGAACACCATTAATCTAATGATGTATTTATTGCTCACTATTGCAGCACTGGCAAGGAACCCAGTATGGTTCTAAAAATTTGATTAAAAAGAAATCAAGTTTTTGCAAGGCGTAGCCATCCAATTATGTTAGCAGCTGCCAAGTATATTTTATGCTAAAACACACACACATGTTTTAAGTGAGCAAAATGTGATGTGTTCAAAAGCTTTTTAAAACATTTTACTCAGGTCTGTGGCTGGAGGCAGGTGAAAAGCAACCATACGTTGATGTCTCTCTCCCTCTCTGCCTCTCTCCCTTCCCCACTTTCTAAAAATAATGAAATAAAATCTTTAAAAATTTTTTTTTTAATTAAAAAATTTAAAAAAAAAACATTTTACTATGAAATTAGTTGAACAAGAAGCTGCCTTATAGGCCCCTGGCCAGGTAGCTCAGTTGGTTACAGTGTCATCCTGATACACCAAGGTTGCAGGTTCAATCTCCCATCAGGGCACGTACAAGAGGCAACCAATGAATGCATAAATGGGTAGAACAGCAAACTGATGTCTCTCTCTCCCTCTTTCTCTCTCCCTCCACTTCCCCTCTCAGAAATCAAATTTTAAAAAAAGAAGATGCCTTGTAATTAGAAATATTATGACTGCATTCCCCACCTCATCCAAAGTTAAGGTATTATTTTTCCAGATTACACTCCTAGACACTAAAATAAAGAGATCTATTTAATTGATAATTTTAGTGATAAGAACTAGCTCCTAATCCTTTAACAATCTTTGAGGTAATCACTACAATCAGAATGAATTTAAATTAATTAGTAAGTAGTAATAGAGTATCTGTCATGGGTAGTACCTCTTCTCTGCTTAATAAACTCAAAATGCAGTTCAAGCATTCGCACCTTTGGGAAGCTTGTCCATCCCCTCTTCGGCCAGCGGAGCCCTTGCCTCCTCTGCACAGGAAGTGGCTTCAGGGCAGGGTCCACACCTCTCATCTTGTAGCTTCTCAAGAAGTAGTTACTAGGTGCACTACAGACTACAAAGAATTTCAGGTGAACACTTGCAAGGCCTTAAAAAGACATGGCAAAGATATTCACCGAAAGTTTGAATGGTAGCAATAGCTGAATCCTAGTGCCAGACTTTCAACGTCAGCGCCAATCTCAGCACTTCATATAGGTATCATCTATTCCTACCCCCTCTGTCTGCAGAGTCCCTCCCTCCTTCTTCCTGCCATGCCTCCTTCTCGCACCACCTCTCTGTTGTGTCTTCAAGAATATCTCCAACTGTCTCCCTAGCCTAGTCCACCTCCTCTGGTTCCTTTTTTTGTACCCATGCCCCTTGTCATGTCTTCAAAAGGCAGCTGACCCCTATGGGCCCCACTTTGAGACCTGGGACATCCTCACTCGCATATCTTTTGAACTCTCAGTTGGCTTGGTTCCTTTTACCATCTAGTGGAGGTGACTAGATAGCTTTGGCCGTGGGAGGGTTGAGGGCATTGGAAGAACAAGGTGATGCTGAGCCTAGAGGCCCATATTCAAAGCTCAGCAAAATGGTGAAATGACATTTGTTACATGAAGCTTTTTTTTAAATAATAATAATTCCAGCAGATTTTTATGTCAGAGACTTTCATAATGTTTTCACTTATAAATCTTTTGTTCAGGAAGTACCCCCTATATAGTCATTTTTATGACGTAATCTGATGTCCTAGGTAAGCACCAGTTCTTACTGAGAGCTGGGTAACTGAGGTTGTAGACAGATCATGTGTTCAGGTGGAATTTATGGATCAGCTGAATTTAGCATAACTGCCTGAAGTCAGGGTCATTAGGATAGCAATTTTTTGTTAGGTCTTCACAGGCTGTAAATGACTGCAAGAGATCAAGGACCCCTATCTTCTGTCTCATCTGGGAGATTAAGGCTCACTTAACGTAGGTGCTTTCTTCTCATATCTGCCAAGAAAATATCATTAGAAAATTGAGTGATTACATCTAAAAGTCATGTAGATGTTCAAAGCAACAGAGAAGATGAGCAACCCTAGATTAGGTCAGGGACTCAAACACTGGTTTCTTTTGGATCTTGTAAGTCAGGAGCACCTGCTCCTGCAAACCTAGGAACTGGAGCCTGGGAGGACTTGAAGCAGGCTCTGATGAGGGGTGGTGACAAATGTCTGTGGAATATTGAATACGTTGCTCATCCCCTTCCCTGTAGCCAGTGGGGGTTCTCTCTCTGGTGCCTTAGTTGGGCATTTTCTCACGTCTGCTTGTAGGCGGCCCAAATACCAACTCTTCTTCCTACACTTTGTGAGTATGTTACACAAACAGATTCTCACGGAAAGTTCTTAACCTTCTATGTTTCCTGAATTTTTACTTTTCTTCTTCAGTTAGCCCAATCCTCCAAAAATGTTTTCCTTTCTTTGACATTCTCCTCCCCTTCTGTTCTGGTAAGAACTCTACTTTATAAAAGCTCTATTATAATCAGTATTACCATTAATCTTATCCCTGTGGGAGAAACTGCATTTTTTAAACATTTTCAAAGGACTTTCCTACAGCATCCCAGTGTATTTTTGTGATGTTAAGAAAAAGATCACAATAACATGGCTTCTCTTCTCTGGAATATTACATATTCTGACAGCCTTACATAGTGCAAAAGTAATTAGCATCACAAAACCTCAGTTTCTACCAGCCCTACCATGCTTGCCAGACATACCCTTACCCTCCTAATCATTCTTACCACCTCCTGTGTATTTTTTAATCATTAAGAAACAAGCCTCTACTAGCAAGACATATTTATTATAACCAAGAAGATGAAGATTTCTACAAAAAACAAAACAGGTAGTCACAGAATAGGGAACAGAAGGACAGGGCTACCCTGATTTCTTTAAAAACAGAACATGTGGATTGATGTGCCTTTTCTTGGTTAAGTTCTTACATTGTTGTTCTAATTACCATGGCCTATGTCTCTTGTGAGGCTGGGTTTTATTGCCTTGTAGCAGTTGTCAATAGTTGTCACATTTTTCTTTCCCTTCAGAATTCTTTCCAGTGAGTTTTCGTTTTTCTCTCCTTCAGTTATTTTATTTAATTTTATTTTTGGTATTTCAGGTTCCTTTTCAGGATCTACCTCCTTGAGTTGTGTTGTTTCTAACCTCTCCAGAGACTCTTCTACCACTTTCCTACCCCTGACAACATTTCACAGTTAAGATAACAGCCTCACATTGAAAAATGGAAATTCTTCCATTTTTGCTAAAGATTAGTAATGAAGACACTAAGTGGAATTCTGATAGTGACCCTTTCAAGAGCTAAGGCACCATTTACATCCTGTTTTAATTATGGTCTCTTGGAAAGTTTTTCCATTATAACATTCACCCCATTTTCTAAGTCATGTTTTTCAAATACTATACAAAATTATGAAATCTGTGTGCATTACATTTTCTGCTCTCCATTATGTTCTAAGTATATAATTCTATAATTTTCCAGTAGGAAAGTGCTTATAGGACTGGAATGGTTCATTTGATTTCAAGCCGTACTGTTTTTCTACCTATTGTGAACCATTAGACATTTTGGTAATCTTTCTTTTACTTCATTCCCACAAGCTGCTCCCCAAACAATAATCCCACTCCATCCTTTCCTTACACAGTCAGTTATTGTCTCTGCTTTTTCAGTAAGGTGGATATTTTCTTGTATTGGTCCCTAATATTTTCAACTTTAACATAATTCTACATAGCTGAAAAAAGGGAAAGAAAGGCGTTGTCCTTAGATAATCATGGTATTTCCCTCCTTTTTTTCAGGCATGTCTGCCTCCTGACTACAAATTACAATATTGCACCTCTTCTCTGGGGTGCTTCTGCCCCATAATCCTCTTGTCCCATTGGAATGTGAAGGTGCTTCTTCTTCCTTTATTTTACTTCTGTTCTGTGCCTAAGATCTGTGCTAGTCCCACATGGTCACTACTGAAATTCTTATAATTGGATAAGGCCTCACAATTGGTAGCCTCATAGCACAAAAGACCAATAAATAGTGTACTTCATTTAGGTCTTGGGAGGTGGGAAACAGGTGTCCTAAGAAGACAGGAGGTGAAAGTCAAAATTTTTAGACATACAGAGAAAGCCAAAGACAGCGAGACCATTTGGTATCAGCTATCAATGCCAAAGTACCATCTTCTGGCTGTGATTTCTGGGGTGTTTTCCCCTTGGGCTCTTCTGGTTTACCATCCCTATGTTGTCAATTAAAGTTCTGTAGCATCCCATTCCAGGATTGTTGGAGTTCACTGAACTAGAGTCAAAAATCCTAGTCCCATTCCTAGACTAGCCCAGAGACAAAAAAAAAAGAAAAGAAAGAAAGAAAGAAAAGTGATACTGCTGAATGAAAATGTCCACTAGGAGACCTCCTGCACAAAACAGAAGACCCTATTTCAAATTAACCATAACAGTAAGGGAAGTGTATTATCTACCTGAGACGTAGGGCAGGTGGCAGGATTAGTTGATTCAGTGGCACAATGGTATCATTGAGGATACAGGTTCCTCTCCTCTCCCTACCTCTGTTGTCCTCAGGGACCAGTTCACCCTAAGATGGGTTCTTTTCTTTTTTGCAAGATGGCTACAGTCACTCAGATGTCACTTGCAGGCATGTCAATATCTAGGACACAGAAAATGGACACCTCCTTCCAAGGTCTCTTTTTGAAGAATATAATAACATTACTAAGAAAAATCCTAGTAGACCTCTCTTCTCTTGCTCATTGGTTAGAACAGGATCACATGCCCATCTCTAAATTGGTCACTAGTGAGAAAAGCAATCATCATTGCCTGAGGAAGAGAGGAGGTGAGTTTGAACAAACTCACAATTCTGTTAGTAAGAAAGAAGTATTGGGTTGACCAAAAAGTTCATATGGTTGTTTCTGTAGAATAAAAGACATGTTTTCATTTTCACTAGTAACTATATTGACTTAGATATATTGAGTATGTCAGCTTTCTCCCACATGGTGTGACATTGATTGTTCTCAATTAATATCTTGATTTTATCACTACCAACTTCAACTGGTCTGCCCAACTGTGGAGCATTGTCTAGTGAGAAATCTCAAGCGCAAAACATCACAAACTACTTTTGACTTATTCAATCAGTCATAGTATCTTCTCCATACACTGCACAAATTACTTTTTGCATTTTAGTGGCATTTTCACCTTTCTTTAAATAATAAAGCATAATATGCCAAAAATGTTGCATGTAGCTTTTTCCACCTTCGATATTAAAATGGCTGCACAAAAATCACCAATTTTGATAAGTCTTTTTTAATGCATGCTGATATGACAGGTGTCACAATACAATCTAACAAAATTGTTTTGAAAGAAGTTAAAGACAACTAAGTGCTACTACAGCCATCTTATTTAAAAACAAACAAACAAACAAATGAACTTTTTGGCCAACCAATATGTGTGTGGGAGTGAGGAGGCAGATGTTGGCAGGCAATTGTTAAGTGTCTATTACATTTTGTGACTTGGAAAGTAATGACAGAAATCCCCTTATGACTGCTATATAGTTGGTAGGTACCATGAACTGCATGAGCTACACATTCCTGGACACAAAATAACAAGGTTAAGTTGACAGGGAGAAAAAAGCCACAATGAAGACTAATTAAGGTCAGAGAAATGAGCCAAGATCAATAATTATTTTGATTAGAACCACAATAAACCCTAATGAATTTGAATGTATTAATTTATGTCTATTTGTACTCTATAAGTAGATGATCTTTACTGAATATAAAATATTAAGATGATTTGCTTATTTCTTGATAATTCTTTATTTCTTATATTTTTATTTGCAGTATAGTTCTATGCAAATGTAAACTTTTTGTATTAACTTTATTTACATACCCTAGCATTACCAATAATGATAATTACTTCCTTGACTGGTGTGGCTCAGTGGGTGGGCATCATCCCACAAAACTAAAGGTTGCTAGTTCGATTCCCAGTCAGGGCACATGCCTGGGTTGCAGGCCAGGTCCCCAGTTGGGGACATGCAAGAGGCAACAGAACTGTGTTTCTCTCAAACATCGACATTTCTCTCCCTCTCCTCCCCTCTCTCTAAAAATAAATAAATAAAATCTTTTTAAAAATAATGCTGATTGCTGATGATTATAACTGGCCGTTATTTATTGAGTGCTCTTTTATAAAATAGAAATGGCATCCAAGAGGAGCTAGTGATTTGCTTAGGTCAGGTGACTACTGCGTGGACAAGCCAGGATTAGCTAGGATCTAGGCTCAGGGTCATCTGCTCTTGTCCCTTTCCTGCCCTCCATGGCTCCCCTTTGCCTTGCAAGATAGTCCCAAGACTACTACGAGGCCTTAGTGACTGAGCCCTGCCCATCTCTGTGACTTCATTACTTACCCTCTTGCCTCATTCCAATCACACTAGCTTCCTGGTTTTTTGTTTTGTTTTGTTTTGTTTTGATAAGCCAGTTCCATTCCCACCTCTGACCCAGTTTCCTCTGATTGGATCACACATCCTCACTTTGTCTGGCTACATCCTTTACATGAAGGGCTCCTCGTTATAGGCACCTCTCAGGACTATCCCATCTGATCTGTTTAGGAGGCCCAAACTGCCAACCCCTGTTCTCTATTTCTTCCCTACTTTTGTTTTCTTTATGGTACTTGTCATAATCCTATGTTTGTGCACTTGGTTTTGTCTGTCTCCCTGACCAGTAGTATATAAGTTCCATGAGGACAGAGACCCTGTCTGTACTTGTAAAATGAATGAGTAAGCAAGCAAGTTAATGAGAAATGAATACTTAGAAGTTTTGACATCTAATTATTCATAGTCAGTCTTTATTATTTACAGTAGGAATAAAATAGGATGTTGATTGTCATTTAAGCTGAGAATATGTATCTTAGCTTTTTTCCTGTAAAACTTAAAAACTAACAAAACCTGTCCTTTCAATCTCTCCCTTTGAAGGTAAAATAAGATATAAATATCAAAGCTATTTAGAGAACAGATAGACTTACTACAGTAGAATTACATGAGTTCAAAGAGCTTGGAACAAGAGGGAAATTTGAGCAATACTTTTAAATTTAGCTTTTATATTGATTATAGTTTTTAGGATGCCAACTCCTTTAATTGGGTATAAACCCTTAAAAGGATAAATTGTAAGTTAGGAGATCATAATTGCATGATAGTTTGCAATAGCAAATTAACTTAAACTAAAATTGTTTTCCTTGCTTACATATCATTTTTTATTTGAACTCATGTATCTACTGAAATGATTTACTCTTGAAACTCAGTTATTCTGAGGAAATTATAAAGGTGCAAACTGAAAAATCGCTTTACCTCACATGTTCATTTGGAAGGGATTGACAGATGAAGGAGTGGCAGCCTCTGAAGTCCCTTTTCTCTAGCATTCATCTTAGAACCACTCAAGTACGTGCTTTCGTGTTATTTCTTTCCCTGTCATTCTGAGGGTTGCTTGGTCATTTGCTAAACAGGTTGTGGGCCATTATTTTTTGAGGTTTGTTGTGTGACTTTACCACTCAACCAAATAAATCATCATTTTAACTTGGATAAGAACTTCCCTCCTACCTGGTCATCTATCCTGGATCCCTTCCCAGGTGACCTTGCAAGCTGCTGTCTTTCTCTGTGCAGGTGATCAGTCTAAATCCAGTTGACTTTATTTTGTCTTCTGAGGCTCCTGCTATCCCATAAACCTGTTGGAACCATGAAATGGACTTCTCAGCTAAACTCCCTGTGTAAGATTGCCAAAAGCAGATCTAAATTTTATATGAGTAGAATGCATCCATATTTGAGAGTAATTTTTAATCCAGTTCCTTCCAGATTGTTTTTATGTTTTCTGTCAGCAATCAGTCAGGAAAAAACTGAAGGGAGAATTCTGAAAGGGGAAAGGGTGTTTCGATGTTGTTCACATTGTACCTTCCTCCTGAGTATCCACGTTGGGACCTCTTTCTTCCCTGCTTTATAATCTGGGTAGATATGGGTGTATGACTGAATGAGAACCCATCAAGATCCAGGTAACAATGAGATTGGTAATTAAAGGGCCAGGTCAGTGTATTGTCATTAAGTTAGGCGGGTGCATGGTCTATGTAAGCTCTTGAGAGCCTGCCTTCAACAGGGCAGTTTTCATGCACAGTGGGTTGGCCCTTTTATGGCTCAAAAAGGCTTTTTCCCCCACCTTTCTTGCTAAGCTGTGTGGGTGAGAAACAGCATGAGGTTATAGAAAATGTATAGTAAAAGCAGTAGCAATGAGAAAGAATCCCTAATGGGTATACACACATGGCTGGGATATTTCCTGAGTTCTTGGGGTGAGGGGGTGGCAGTGAGGTTTCCTTGGCAGAGGCAAAGTAGAACATGTGCTTTTCTATGTGTGAACACTGTGCTTTGAAAGGTTCTTTATGATTCACAAAAGCAGCTGCTTTTAAACTGGTATAGCCACAGTTTTGGAAATTCACTTAAATAGGTGTATTACAGGCTTCTGACATCTGTTTTGGAGATTTGGTTGAGTGATTAGAATTCGCTTATTCAAAAGTGACATGGAATAAGTATTCTTCATTAGAGTGTTAGACCCATAAGGGTTTGTGGATCAAAACTACCAAGGGAAGACAACATTTTCAACAGTCATCAGCTATGTTACATACATACATACATTTCCAATGATGACTTTCTTTTTAATTTTGAAAACTATGTATGACACTTTTACTTTGCCTGATAAATCAACTTTCCGGAGTTACTCTCAGGATTTTTTGTTGTATTGTAAAGCTTTCTTCCTAGGTGTTCATAATCTTATTGTACATTGTTTTTTGGAGAGTTGTATTTTTCCCATAGTTTTAACTAACAAATTCTGTTGTTTTCTGTTTTTGTACATTTCTATTTCATTTCTGAGTGTTAGTTTTTGCCTGCTCTTCTATCCTCACTAGTAAGTTACTTTTTTAAGGATTTCAAACCTAAGTAATACCAGCAGTGTCATTTCCTATCATTTTCGACAGTCATTTTTGTTCAGTTCTTCAAACAAGGTAAGTAACTAGGACATGATTAGTTCACTTTTTGCCAAATGGTTTTCAACTTATTAGGTACTGACATAATGTAACATTTTTCACAGGTTGCTTTTTTTTTTTAAGTGAAGGTTTTATTTTTAATGGGTCATAACTATTATTATGTTTCTAAATGACAAAGAAAAAAAATTACCACAAAATAAAGTTAATGTGGATATCTTGAACTGGAAATCATTTGAAATGTTTCATGGCTATATTTTGTACAAGATATAAAAATAATTGTGTTTCCCATGTGTGAGCATCAAAGGCCCCAGCTGGAAAATCTCATGGTATATAACAAGTAGGTCACAATTGATGGTAGAACATGAGACAGGAAATGTTACAGCTAAGATTAGAGGCCCAAGCAACATGTCTAGCCACGCTTGCCACGTTGTTCATCCTATAGAGTGAAAAGACTCAACATGGTATAATGAACGTTAGCCCAATTCAAAAGTGTTAGCAAGGATAGCCTTTTAATCTGTCATTCCCTCTTGTTTCTAAGTAACTCACTTTCCCCATGGGTAAAGTAACTGAACTGCTTGGGTTTGCACATTGGTAAACCTCTGAATATCAACTAAAATGGCAGCACTTACATTCTCAAAGTACAAATGGGAATAGTAATCAACTATATAGTTATACCTGTAGATTTACCAAACAATAAATAAGCAACCTCAAAAATGAATTCTCTTAAAATCTCATTTATCTCAGAGAACAGACTGATAGCTGTCAGAGGGGTTGGGGACTGGGTGGAAAAGTTAAAGGAATTAAGCAAAAAAGAAAAAACAAACAATACTTATAGATGCAGACAACAGTATGGTGATTACCAGAGGGAGAGGTGGGCAGAGGAAGGTAGAAGAGATTAAGAAGGAATACTTGGTGACAGAAGGACACCTGACTTAGGGTGGTAAATATGCAATTCTAGAATCGTACCTTTGAAACCAATATACTTTCGTTACCCAATGTCATCCCCAATAAATTCAATAAAAAATTGTTAAATAAAAAATAAATTGATAAAAAATTGTATTATCTTCATATTGGAAGGTAAGGTAGGGATATTGGGGGGAAGAACACTTTTAGGAAATCTGGTTACCTTTGCTTTTTGCGGGGCGGGCAATATGAGGAAGATGTAGTATTTATAGGTGAGACTTTCACCACAGGAGGTACCTAATTTTTGCATACACTTGCATAGTCTAGTTTT
Organism: Noctilio leporinus; assembly: GCA_004026585.1. Lineage (NCBI taxonomy): Eukaryota > Metazoa > Chordata > Mammalia > Chiroptera > Noctilionidae > Noctilio > Noctilio leporinus. The sequence continues at coordinate 236,120 of PVIW01001319.1, read as the reverse complement.
TAAATAAAAGGCTAGAGAAAAATAGCAGCACTCTCCTATGTCTTGCCCAGTGAAAGAAAATACCATATTTTGGGGACCAGACCAAGATGGAGCCTTAGACTCTGAGAGAAGCCATCTCCCACACACTAGGTTAAGCAGTTGAACACAAGCCCAAAGAGCCAGCAGTTATTTGGATGAGTAGATAGAGGCCTGCCGAGATGATTGAATTTGAATCTGTCATTAGAGTATGGAGTGTTCATGCGCTTCCAGCACAGAGTCCTTTAGAAAAGTGCCCTGGCTTAGGGAATCCATGTACTTACTCTGCAAGGATAGTTTTATGGCTTGAACCTCAGAGGCCTTTCTAGGCTCATTTTTCAGAGGTCATTAATTCAGGTGAAAACACTCTGCTTTGAATTAGGATTATTGCATGCAGGTTATAACTTTCAAGAGAGGAGGTGGGGTGGAGACTCAATGGAAAGAGCATTTTGATAGTGTTTTAGTGTTTATTCCTTCTCTAGCGTAAACACAGCCTAGATTTAATGCCTGGTTCAGGAACTGGAGGTTGGAAAGGGGGTTGGAAGCACAGCTCCCACAGACAATGTTCTGGAATGAAAATACTGGGAGTGGTTTCTTTTTTTTTTTTTTAAGATTTTATTTATTATTTTTAGAGAGAGGGGAAGAGAGAGAGGCAGAGAAGGAGAGAAACATCAGTGTATGGTTGCCTTTCACCTGCCTCCAGCTACAGACCTGGCTTGCACCCTGGTTATGTGCCCTGACTTGGGAATTGGACCAGCGACCTTTGGGTTCGCAGGCCGGCGCCTACCCACTGAACCACCAGACAGGGCTGGGAGTGGTTTCTAATTGGCAGTAAGAGACCTGTTGGCTTCAGCCTAGAGAAACTATAAGTCTTGTGGCATTTAGGCCTAGTTGCGCCATTGATTGTGCCTGATTCTGGCTCATAGTGAAACAAGTTGGTTGGCTCAGCTCATTTTCTAAGCCTGTGTCAGAAAATGTCACTTGGTAAGAACATCTTGGAAAATATTTAGGGCTGTCTGGTTTTTGTTTGAAAATGTTTGAAAGTTCCCTTTTCTAGTTTCAAAAATATATGAGTAACTAATAAATATTTAAATCTTTTTTATGCCTTGTGGAACTCTTTACCACCTTATGAAATTGGCCATCTAATTTCAGTTACTGCTACGAGATTTCTCTTTGATTTCCATATAAGTGACCCGATGGCCAGGTCCCCCAGGCCGCTTTGACCCAAGTCAGAGCCCTGAGCCTGGGCCTGGCTCTGTCTCTGCCTACAGGCAGGAGTAGAGTGAGTCACTGGCCTCCTTTCTGAGCCTTGTGTTCCTCTCCTCAGAAAGGAATAGAAAACTGAGGTGTTGCAAAATTATTTAGTTTTTTTGGATCATTTTTATGGATTTGTTCCAGAGTTAACGCTATATGATTCTATTCATCTTTCAAGCCTGTTTGTATGTTTTTTGTTTGGTTGGTCGGTTGGTTGGCTTTGATAGTGAAAAAGGTATAAAATTTTCTATTTGGTAACTTTTCATTGTAATCATGGCCAATAATCACCATGAAACTAGTTGGCTGCCTAAGTTGCTGTTTTGGCTTTCTTTTACCTGTGTTGTATGGAAGATCTCAGGTGCTATTTATCTAATCACAGATTTTGAGCAACAGTAAAACCAATAGGTTTCATGTAAGGAGAAGCAAGACTTAAGGGGCAAGGGTTTGGTGGGGTGTGGAGGATCTAGTTTCACAGGACAATAAAGAGGGGGAATGCAGTATGCAAACATGTAACAGGAATCCATTCACAATTCACAGTTAATAACCTCTGTCCTTTCATATAGGAAACATAATACCAATGCCTATAAACCGGTGTGCAAGGAGGTAACGCCAATAAAAAGTTGACACTTTCTAAAAGGCCTGATGAAAAGGCTATTATAATTTTTCCTGAGATACAAATAACATCTTATTATCTTTTGTTTCTCTGATTACAGATATTATTGATGGAATCTCTAAAATACAGAAAACAACCTAGATTTTCTTGTTGTCTTTCTTTTTGTTCAAAACTTTTTTTTCTATACTCTCTACAGTACCTTTTCCTCCAATACAGACAACCAATCAAGTTAACTTCCTGAGGATGAGTTATCTTCAGCTTTTGTGAAAGACTCTGGTTGTGAGAATGGTTGACTTCTGAAAGGATTAGAGGCTTTGGAATCTCCTTGTTAGGAGTTCTCACAGAACAGGGAGAGAAGCTAGTTTCTTCATGGAGGAAATTTGACTGAATAATTTCTGGAGATCCTCTTTTGGTCTGGTCATTCTTTATTTTAAAATTTACCTGTGTTGTTGTTAGTGCCGCAAGAGATTTTCCTTATGGGTAACAAATAATTTCTTCTAAATATTTATGACTGTTCTTTCAGACTCTTGGAATAGGCTTTGGCCACTGGACTGGGTTCTGTGGCCTGCTGCCTGGCACATGACTGTCTTAGTGCCGGCTGCATCCGAGCACACTGGACTTCCTGAGCTCCTGCCCCTTGGTACAGCAGTTGTAGAAAACCATGTTCAAAGGAAATAATCCAGGTGGTGAAAGACTCTAAATTTAGAACACTTTTCCCTTCCATATAAGAGGACACCGTTTGTTTCTTCGTCCCACACAAAATAGAACTGTCCAGAAAAACAACCATGAAAACACATGACCCTGTCACTTCCCTCCCACTTGCAGCTGTCAAGGCTTCCAAGTGAAATTCATGTGAGCTGAATAATTTTGCAACACCTCATAGTCTCCTGTTTTAATGTCTGTTGAGTCTGAAAACTGTCAGTCCATTTGAGGGGTATGTCAATATAGCCTAGCGTGGAGACAGACTTGTAAGCCTCACCCAATTCTTCTGGAAGGAATCCACCTGACTGCCTTCTGGGTGATAGTGGAGAAAACTCGCCCAGGTAATCTGCCTGCTTTCCTCACTTGGTGGACTTTTGGACGGAGAGTTTCTCAGGAACTACCAGGAAACATGAGTTTAGGGATTAGGTAGGAGTTCTTTGAGCAGTCAGACAATAATAGCCAGGGCCCTTCTCAAAGGACATCCATTAATGTTTAATTTTTGTGTTGGAAATGGCACTAGATCAGGATAATCTCTAGTGTGCAAAATAAACCACTGGGATGAGGAGAGAAAATACTAGAACTTGTATTTATTTTTTATACCCTGAAAATAAGAAAAATTAAGTTTTATAAGTATATATGAGCTGACATTTGCACCCTCCCCTGTTCTGTAGGTCAGAGGCCCTATATGAGGGAGGAGTAGGTTCCCCTGAAGAGGAAAGGTTGACACTGGCCCCCTCACCTCCCTATAGCATGTTGCATTGTATGTGTCCAGTCAGTTATTTCAGTTAAACTAGCCCCCAACGACAAGTTAAACAAGAAAAGTAGCTTTAAAAGATTCTGGCAAAAACAAAAATCAAAATGTGGATTAAAGATCTCACTAATTGTACAAGCAAACACAAAGGAATGTATGAAATGCAGGAGTTAATACTTGATTCTAGGACAAGTTTTTGTTAGTCATTTTATGGGTTAAAAAAAATACTAATACAATCAATTCTGGCCCCAAACTAGCCTCTGAATCTCCAAACTATCAAGACGAGTAGCTAAAATTAGGATTTACAACTACTGTCATTAAGAATACACATATTGGAAGGAAGTGTACACTTTGTTTTGAGAGATTTCCTAATGAAAATAATGAAGGTACCATGATTTTTAAAAACATGGAGAATAACCACTGCGATTTTTTAAATCTGATGTTTAAATACACCTACTAATCTTTATAAAATTTCATTAAACTTGTGTTTTGTGAAGTTTGTTACTTGTACGCAAAAGTTAAAAGCCATGTATCTTTAGCAAACACTTGTTCTTTCACCTACTACAAAACCAAATAAGATGTGTTGGAAATTATCTGAGTTTCTGTGTCAGAGAATGCTGTTCAAAGTATTATTGAAGACATTATTGAAATCTTAAAGAAACAAGTACTGTATTAAAACAAGTTATGGAAGGCAAAAGACTTGTTTTATATTTGTAAGTTGGTAGATCTAACCTATTGTATTTGTTTATTTCTGTTTCACCAGTGAAATATGAGAAGGGCTTCTCTTTGGTGAGCCACCACTGGATGAGATTTATTCACAATTTTTATGAAAATGTCTTATGAAAAAAATCGAGTAATATTTCCTTTCAAAAAGCTGCATAATGTTAACTTTATAGTTATTTTATAAAAACAGACCTTTAATATACAGCATGATTGAAAACTTAATACAATATTTTGTATTCGGTTGAGAAGGGACCATGAACTTTGTGCCTCACAGAAATTTGCTGTTTAACTTGTTGAAATTTATTTAGTCAAGAGTTCTTAAACTTATAGCTAAGTTATATTTATTTTTCTTATTATAAAAAGGAAATATTTCCATATTTTGTTCACTGTTTCTGTGATAATAAGACACTTAAGTAGAGTACTATATAGAAGTCATTTTAAAAAAGAAAATATAATTAAGCTGTCTTTGAAAGAAACTCCTATTATAGAGAACATTGTTTAAAAGTGTCTGTAAATGTTTACATTATATGTGAATTTATTGCTTAAAACTGTGATAGCCATTAAAACCCAGCTATGTAAAATATATTGAACTTAGAACCACACCTTTCCATTAACATATCAAAAATAATTAAATCTAGATTTTCAAACATGAAGCATATTCAACTGCATTGCTATTAATCAAAATGATTATTTAGTAAATAAAATTGGTTTTTACTCAGACATATTTAAATATAATAAATATTTAAGTGGATAAAAAAAGCTGTGGAACATTTATACAATGGAATACTATTTGGCCATGAAAAGAAGGACATCTTAACTTTTGCAACAGCTTGGATGGACCTGAAGAGTATTATGCTAAGTGAAATAAGCCAGTCAGAGAAAGACAAATGCCTTATTATTTCACTTATATGTGTAATCTAATGAACAAAATAAACTAACAAACAAAATAGAATCAGAATGACATGTGCAGAGAACAGACTGACACCTGTTAAAGGGGAAGAATGTTGGGAGGATAGGTGAAAAAGTAAAGCAATTAAGCGAATAAATAAAAATAAAACTCATAGACACAGACAACAGTATGGTGATTGCCAGAGGGAAGGGGGTTGGGGGAAGGTTGGAGGGAGTTTAAGGGGGATAAATGGTGATGGAAGGAGACTTGACTTGGGGTGGTGAACACATAATATAATATACAGATGATGCTCTATAGAATTGTACACCTGAACTCTGTATAATTATTAACCAATGTCACCCCAATAAATTCAATAAAAAGTTAAATAAATATTTAAAGTACTATTTATTTCATATTTGCCTTGTACTTTTGTCATTTTAATGTTTATTTTTTTATGTACCTAATATAGTTCACATATACATATCTAGTACATGAGCATGGCATGCATGTTCAAAAACTTTTTTTTTAAGATTTTTTATTTCATTATTTTTAGAAAGAGGGGAAGGGAGAGAGGCAGAGAGGTAGAGAAACATCAATGTATGGTTGCTTTTCACCTGCCTCCAGCCACAGACCTGACTGGAGACCTGATTTGCAACCTGGTTATGTGCCTTGGCTGGGGAATCAAACCTGAGACCTTTGGGTTCACAGGCCGGCGCCTTAACCACTGTGCTACCAGCCAGGGCCTCAAAAACTTTTTAGTATTAGGATTCCTGATTCAATAATATTGGAGGCTGCTGCCAAAGGTTCTTAAACTTCTGGGGACAGGAACAGTGAGAGTCTTTGAGACAATAGAAGGTATGTACCCTCTTAGAAAAATTACGTACTCATTCCAGCAAATAAAATTTTACCCAGAATTTCAGGACAATCACATGCCCACTGATGCCTGCTGCCATGGACGCCATAAAACCCCTCCCCAGGATGAGGACATGAATGCCCTAAGGAGTTAAGTGACATACCCAGGGTCACACAGTGACATAATCTGTTCTTTTAGTCAGGACTTCCTAATCACATGCCATTCCAGGCTTTTGTCTTGTTGCTGAGGATGCAGATGGGGGGTGGGGGGGTGGGGAGTGGAACTCTATCTGAGCCCTCAAGGGATTCACAAGTCACTGGGGACTCCTGTGTGCAACAAATAATGACAATCTGATTTATGTTGAAAAGAAACTTACTTATTTGACTGGCATTAAATTACACCAACCTTGTGAGGGCATTATGCTGAACTCTGTAGGAAACGCAGAGATGGATAACGCAGCCCTTACAGAAAATCAAGTCCCAATTGCTTCAGCTTCCAGTACTTTTTCTAATGCATCTTTTATATTGCTGAACCTCGTGATGATCCTCATTGGGGTTTGCAGTTCTGTTTCCTTCATGTGCTAAATGATGATATACAGGTAAACGGAGGTGAGGCAGGGGTCATACTCCTTCCTATTTCTAAGCAGCCCAAAGCCCTTTGTGTTTATGTGCACTAATGTACACTTCTTTGCTTGTGGAATAAGAACTGAACTCTTAGATAAATTGGCAAATGGAAGAAAACAGGGAGTAATGAAGGAGATGTGGAATTTTATAAGCCTCATGATCTCCTTCCCCAAAGGCTTGAATCTATGTAATGAAGTAATATAACAAATTCCTGCCGAGTCTGAATTTATTCCTACAAAAAAAAGAACAGATAGGAATAAAGTAAATGTAAATTTTGTTTTCTGCCTCCGTCATTAGTTGGTAATATTCTTGAAGGTGATATGGAGTTTTTCTTACAGATATTGGGCTCTCTGTAGGGGCTAAAAATAAACAGAGCAGCACAGGGAAATAGGCAAATATTATTGATCTGTGTCAGGGCCATTTCCACTTCAATGTTTGCAAAAGGCACAGCAGAGTTTTGCAAAGCTATTTATAGAGTGCAGCTCGTTCGTTGCTTTTATATAGATGACATGAAAACCAGTCGAATTGTCAGGTAAATTTTGGTTTATGTTAGGAAATAGGACTGAAAGGATCCCCTTCTGAATTAGGGAAGGAGGCTCATCCATTGTGTTCCATAGAGCCCATTGCCTGTGGCCGTGTTGCCCTTGAACATGCTTCTACCTCCTCCAGTTCCTGTTCACCCCACCAGCTGCTCCCCGCCTCCCTCAGCTGCCCCTCTGTCCTGGGAGCAGGGGCTAAAACAAACAGGGTGCCTCCAAGACCCCTCCTGCCCTTCAGTTCCTCTAGAGAGTTCTAGTTCTCCATTGGTATTGACCATGTTTGTGTACACCATGCTATTGGCCATGTTTGCGTGTGTGCATGCACATTGTGTGTAAATGGAATGTTTTTTGTGGGATCCTCTTTTGCCATTTGGTTCTTCATTATTTATTTTTTGAAAATATTTGTTAATTTTTTTCTCTGATTTTGTGCTAGAGTTATTGACCTCTCTAGTACCCACAGGCCCTTATTTTTCTGCTTTCCATCCCACTCACCAAACTTCCACCCTGGGTTCTTTTTCTTTTTTCACAACTGTCAGTTCAATTCAACAAGGATTTAGGGATTCCGAGCACTTGAGGGGTTCTGGAACTAAAGAGAAAGAAGACATATCTTCATCCTCAGGTTGTTCAGTCCAGTGGGATTTGTGGTGTGGGCTCTGCCCTCTTCTCTCTAGGCTAGTTATCAGTGGCCCCTTCCAAGTAGTTTCCTGCCATCCTATTCCATTTTAGTAATAATCAAGCATTGGTTCGTTTTAAACCCCAGTAACATCTGATTTATGAAAGGAACTGGGCTTGTAGCAAGGGATCACCCATCCTGAAATATGATATGAGAAGGGGTTGAATCCTGATTGTATTAAAAATGCCAGAGGGATGCTAATGGGCCTAACCACCTCCTAAGCCTCCTGTAATAATGGTGTTTCACCTGAGGGCATAGTTGTCTAGGTTCTGGGAAATGGCCTGTTGACAGTTTCCACTCTGATGTGGTGCTCTTAGTGCCAGCACAGCACCAGAGTTCTAAAATAACTATTTTAAAATCAGTACAGAAAGGAGACAAATAAACCAACCCTGACTACACACGGTAATAGTTGACTCCACTTTATGGCTGCTGAAACTGTTTTTATCATCTCTGTGCCCATCTCTTCCCTTTAGGACTTTTATACTTAAAAATCCCTCAGCCCATCCAAATACAACATCAGCTTATTTTCAAGGAAAGAGACTAAGAATACTGACAAGCATCTTTCACAGTCACAAAACAGTTGTATAGAGGCCAGACTTGAAATAAGAGGCGGGGAAGGAACTTGAAAACTAATACACATTTTAAATATAACCCTTGTCTCTATTGCTCAATCCTCTGATAATCACCAGACAAGTGTTACCAAGGCTGAGATAATATGAGATCTTTAACCACCAAGGCCTTGCTGTGCAGATGGAATTCTTAACTGGTTTCATCACTTGTGATAGGGTTAACGTCTTTCTGGTGGCTGGGTATCATTGGTTTCCAAGTTTCATTCTTTAAATCCTTTTGTGCCATGTCATTCTTCACTAAGTCTGCTCAATTCATCCCAGTCTTCCTCTGTTTCTCATTCCATACCCTCCGGAATGTGTCACTATGTGTAGTGTCCATTCTGTGGTGTGTCTCTAAGTGGCATGCATCCAAATGATTACAGCTGTCTTCCTTGAGCCTTACATACAGTAATTCCGTCTTGCCTTTCAAAGAGGAGGGATGCTATGAAGTCAGTGACACTGCCAAATCCAAATTAGTCCTCATCCCTCTGCGTGGTATATCATTGCCCAGTATTCTGGGCCTAATACAAGTTGCTGGGACCTGATCACCTTGACTTACTCGCATGCTATGGGCACCCTGGTCACTGGCTATTGCATGGAGAATGGATTGTGCATGGACAAAAGTGGAAGCAAGGCAGCCAGTTAGGAGGTTTACTGCATTAATTCAGGTGAGACCTGGTAAAGTGACGGCGGTGGGGATGGAGAGAAGCATCAGAATAAACAGCACTTGATAATGAATTAACTATGTGGGAAAAGGGGTGGAATGGAGGCACGATGCCTCTTAAATTGGGGGGAGAGAAGGATTAACCAGGGAAGTATGCTATAGGGGTGGGCAATAGAGATAGCAGGACTAAATTTGGCTAAATGATATTAAGAATCTCTTTCAACTCACTAGTGAGAAATTAACTTCAAATCACTCATATTAAGATATATATAACCCCTTTGAAAACTAAAATTTTGAATGACTGAGGCATTGTTACTAGTTTGCTTTGGTTCCACAACATAGCTTCGACGGAGATTTCTATGCATCATGGTACGTTAGTGATGGGTAAGTTCGTAGAGCTTGAGGGCACTGCCTTATTCATTGTACTGATACCTTCAACACTAACAGTCTGACAATAATAGGTATTTGGTATGTTTGTTGAACAAATAAGTGAGATTGTCTATTTGATGTATAGAGAAGTTGACTATTTGGAAACAAATAATGCATTTGGAACATAAGTCTGTCTTTGAGTGGGATGCTGTGTCCCTGAAGTGGCCAGGTGCCAGAGTACCAGGGGCTGAATCAGCTGGGAGGTATTACTGCAAGGTGACTGGACCAGCAGAAATGACAACGGTGGTGAGGTAAATTTATGCCTGGGTACACAACAGTGGGGGTCAAGCCTGAAAGTCAGTGAGAGAGTAGCCTGTAAAAAGGTAGCCTATAGAAGTTCAGAACTTAAAGGTCCAGAATTCAGGTCAAGTACCCAGAATTTTGCCCTGTAAATAGATACCATGTCCCCAAGGTGCAGGGTGACCAGGAGTTTATGCTAGACTGGCTGATTCTGATAGGCTATTGAAAGCTGGTCTGGACATAATTGCTGTAAAAGTGGGCATTGTGTAAGCCTGCCATCTGGGAAAAAAAGGAAGAAAATAGACCCATTTTATGCATCACCCACATTAAGTTAAAAACGTCTTATCCTTATTGGCAATATTTTATGTGTTTGCCCCAGCTGAGACCTATAGCTCACAGACTGGCCAGTATGGTAGGATCAATATAAAAATTTCTGTTGTTTTGCTGACTTAGATATTCACTGAGGGATTATTTGGGAGACAGACTTGAAAAGCAATTATGTGGAAAGTTCAATATGCTAGTTCTCCTTGAGAAGTGTTGCTGAGAGGGGACTTTCTAGGAGCCATTCTGGTTTTTGCCATGTAGGCTTTCTTACTAATGTCTTGTGGCACATGGTAATATTTCTCCCAGTTCTTCATTTTACTTCAGTCCCTCACTTCAGTGTCCTGTAGATAATATCCATAAATATTTTGTAGCTTGTTCTTTTAACCAAAAATCTTTATACCTTTTCATTTTGTCTCAGCGTAGCCTGAGGATTGGCAAAGGGGGAGTGGTGCAGGGGAACAAATAAGATTTTGTTTAAAAGATGGCTTTTCTCAGATTAACATCCACAGGAAGAGTGATTAGTTGTCCTCCTGGCGTGGATTTTATTTATTTATTTATTCAGAGCATGCTTATTAAAGCTGGAGACAATGAAACAAAGAAGGGTTTAGGGTAGAAGAAGAAACAGGAGAGAGCCTAGGCAGGGCTTCTTTAGCTCACTGAAAAAATCAGAGAAAAGGGGGTCTTGGAGAGAGGTTCAGGGAGGGTAGCCCAGGACATGCTGACACTGCCCATTGCTTCCCTGGTTGCAAGTCTTGTGGGGGCCCTTAGAGTTTAGGAGATGCACCCCTATGGGGGAAGAAAGGCATAGGTGTGTTCCCACAAGAGATAGCATGCCTCACATGAATTTTAAACCCTTCAAGAGGCTCCTTTATCCCCATCCTGCTGTTAATCTGCCTCCCACCTCATCTCCTTGCCTGTTCTTTCCAGTGTGAGGAAATACATTTGTAGCCATCCCCAGCGTGTGTGGCCTCAGCCATGGAATGCTGAATGTTTGCACTGGGTTTACTGAGAGCCAAGTCAAGAAACAAGCATGTGGGTAAGAAGCCAAGTGCCCAACTAGTGTAGCTGCCCTGATCCAAGCTGGAGTTCATTCCTCAACTTAAGGAAAGCCAAAGAGTGGCTTGAAAATGGAGCAGGAAGTTTGTGCTTTATGCTTAGCTACTAGAGCAGAATTCTGGTTCACCGTAAGTCAGCACTTTCTGTTTCTGATCACCAGCCAGGCCTGGTCGACTTCTGCTGTATGGCTCACTGGCTGCCATGTGGGCCGCTTGGAAGCTGCTGCTTTTGTACTTCCATGACCTGCCTTTCCCCTTGCATGGAACTTTCCTCATTCAGTTTGTAAATTACACAGAATAAAGGGAAAAATTCCGCCTGCAGTTAAGATTCCGCATGTAAGAAGATATGTTATTTCCTGCCATTGAAGAAATTGTTCTATGATTCTAGTCAGAAGATTTTTGAGGAATAAAGTAACATTCTTTTTCATTCTTTTAGTATTTCCTCAGTTGTTCTTAAATTACCAATAGTCTCCAGTGGTTTCTATAATAACAGTGCTTCAGTATTTTTCCCTAGCAAAAAACAATCAGTAGATTATTGGTTATGATCACTTTCTAAAATAAGTGGCCATTTCTTTTTACTATACTGATATCATAGCACAACTGGTTAATTTCCTGAAAAGGTAGCAGTTAAGCCAGATGTACTAAATGGACACCAAATTATTGCTGATCTAACGTAGTTTCTCAAGAGAAAGAAGGAGAAAGTATGAAAAAAATAATAATTTTTTAAAGATTTTATTATTTTTAGAGAGAGAGGGGAAGTGAGAGAGACAGAGAGAGAGAGAGAGAGACATAAATGTATGGTTGCCTTTTTTACCACCCTTCAGCTACAGACCTAGCTGGAGACCTAGCCTGCAACCTCATTATGTGCCCTGGCTAGGGAATCGAACCAGCAACCTTTGGGTTCATAGGCTGGCACCTTATCCACTGTGCCACCAGCCAGGGCCTGAAAAAAAGAACAGTTTTACCAAAAAATAAGGGATCTAGTCATCTTGGGTAAGCTGATATTTTTAAAAGTAAACTGAATAGCTTATTCAACTGTTGCTATTAGAAGTAAGACCTGAATCTACAGTAAAGATTATCCTGAGGCCCTTGGCCCTTTCACTTTGGATACCAGTGATGACAAAAGATAGCAAGCCTATTGATTAGGAAGAAGAGTCTCCTCTTCTTACTCCCATCCTTATTTCTCAAGTAGGTTCTTAGGATAGAGCACTAGGCAAATACATTAATAAACAACAATCCTGTAAAAGGGAGTCTGGTTGCTCCAATCAAACATTATTCAAATATGTGGCAAAGTGTTTTTACTTCTGACAAAGGAAAAGAGATCAGAATTTGTTTTAAAGTACATGTGTACACACTCAGGAATGCTTATGGGGTGTGGATGGAGGGATTTCTAGTATTTTCCCATTATTCTTCAAGCATTGAAGAAATAGACCCAAGTCTAGTTCATGGGTCTTGATCAATGTCTTTAAAGTCTTCAATGGAAAAGTATTTCTTTTGTGACTGAGAGGGGTTAGGATTTTAAGATTTTGGATTTTTTTTTTTTCTTGCTTCCAGTACTAATCAGTTCTAAAACAACTGAAAATGGCAAATGTCTATTTGTCAAGTGAAGGGCTCACCATATTGTCTTCTTGTTTTCTCGTCTGTTGCCCTTTGTGTGCTTTTTCTGCTTCACCAATCTAAGCCCCAAGGCTTGCCTCCATCAGGAAGTCTTCTCTGCCGGCTTCCACCCCCCCATTCACATGGTGGCTGTTGTCCTTCTCATAGTCTTAACTTGCCATTGCACTCTATTGTTAGCTATTCAAGGATTGTGAAATTACTGTATCCCGCAACCACTTATTAAATTAAAATGTTTAACAGTTGTTAATTAAACTTCTAGTACCTATTGGTCCTTTTACAATATTAGCCACTAGTCCTCCTAGTAAATTGCAGGTCAGCCCCGGGAAGTATTATAAGTATTCTTTAATACTTTATGTGATGATGATCATCATCGTTACATGCACAAATGCTTTAAAAATAAACTCAGTTACAGGAGGGTATAAAGAGAAAATAACATTTTCCCTTTCTCATTTTACTCTCCCCAGATGTAACCAATGTTAACAATTTTAATGTATCCTTCTAGAAGTTTGTGTGCATAAGCAAACATAAATGGGAGCCTATTGTACATACTCTTCTGCTCCCTGATTTTAATTAACTTAAGCAATTTTTCCTGGAGATCTTTCTATTTCTTCACACTTTTATTTTCTTACTGGCTCTATAGTATCCCATTGTATAAATAATCAATTATTGATTTGAGGAGGCAGTTCCCTGTTGATAAATATTTAAATGATTTCTGTTTTCTTATTGTAATGATAATGCTGCAATAAAGATTCTCCTGAATTCGTTATTAGTGTTTTTTGCTAATGCCATTTCCCAAGGAAAGTAAAGATCCTAGATTCATACCCAACTAGAGAGGCAAAAGCCAGCCACCAGTGTGCCTTCTTCTCCCTTGCCTGTTGTTTTTCTCCAAACTTGACTCTTTATAAACTGATCCTTGACCACGTGCAATGTGCTTAAATCAAGGTTGCCGCTGAAGTGAGCAAAGAGGGTAACCTAAATATGTTGTAGGTCTGGGGCCTGAAGACACTGAAATTCAAAAAAAGGAAAAAAAATTATAAGTTAAGTAGCCATAGTTTCCAGGATGCCAGTGTGTGATAACTGATTTAAACATGCCTGCACTCACAAGGCCCTTTATGCACATAGGCTCCTCAGCCTAGAATAGCTGCAGTTCCATGTCTTCATCTTTCATTCTTTTTTAATTTTTATTGTTGACACTGTTAGAGATTCCATTTACTAACCATTTTTCCCCTCTCCTAAGCCCTCTCACCTTCACCACATCATTGTCTGGTTCATGGGCTTAGCATATATGCATATGTGTTCTTTGGCTAATCTACTCTAGTTCCCCCCCCACCCCTCTGAGATCTATCAGTCTATTCCATGTAGTCCATGCTTCAGGTTTTATTTTGATCGTCAGTTTATTTTATTCACTTAGAGCCCATATATAAGTGAGATCATATGGTACTTGTCTTTCTCTGACTGGCTTATTTCACTTAGCATAATATTCTCTTGGTCCATCCATTGCTATTGAGTAAAGTTGAGCAAAGAGTAAGAGTTGCTTCTTTTAAGAGCTAGGTAGAGCTTCAGTTCCCCCTCCCCAATTGTTTCAATTTCCCCTCCCCCTTGTGCCTTAATACTGTATTTATGCTTCTGTTTATCACACATTAGCACTATATTTATTTATACCTCTGTTTATCAAATCCATGGGAGATAGTTGAGTAGTTATATAAGGCTGAAAGTCTGGGCCTTTGAGTTTCTCATTCTGTTTGCCCTTAGCATTTATTCCCATATAGTGGATTCTCAGTAAATGTTTTTACTGGGAAAAGGATGGGGGGAAATAAAGCCTAGCCTCAAACCACAGCCCTTCAAAATGAAGATATTATGCTATGGTCATGGCAATCCAGTGGAAAATTTAACAATCGTTGAATATCCAGGACATGAATATTTTTACACCAAAAATAATTCAGTACAAGTAATATACAAATATATCACTGACTTGAGAAGGTTTCTTTTCTCTATGTTATGTCCAATTGGAGTAATAAAGATTAATTTACTTCATCATAGAAAACATAAACACAGGGCAGGCTTAAATTCTCAGTGTGAAATATTTTTTTAGACATTATTTATTTAGTTTTAGAGATGGGAAGGGAAGGAGAAAGAGAGGAAGAGAAACATGTGCCTCTCATACCCCCAACTGGGGACTGTTCTGCAACCCAGCTATGTGCCCTGTCCAGGAATCAAACCTGCAGCCTCCAGGTCTCAGACTGGCGCTCAGTCCACTGAGCCACCCAGCTAGGGCTGAAGTAAATTCTTAACTCCAGTGGTTTTGAAAGCAACAACACCCAGGCAGTTAAAACCCTAGGCAAAACAAGGTAAGAACACATACAGCACCCTGAAAAATAAATAGCACCTCAGTGTGAGAATGTCAGAAGTGTTCTCATGAAGTATAGGCTTCATGAAGCATCCTGAATGAGCAACACCACACACGGTAGCATGCTAGGACATTGGCTGTATTAATTTATGTATCAATTGCTTTATTTAAACTGTGTGTCAGGAGTAACTGAGGCCTGGCTTCTGAGTGTAACCAGCCCCAATTTGGAAGAAGTCCTGCAGGTCTTAATGTAGGTAGGAAGTTCATCAGCATCACTGAGCATTTCATGCTGAGATTTTGTTCTCAAGTTGGGTTTATTAAGTTATAACTTACATACAGTAAAATTCCCCTTTAGTTTACAGTGCTATGCAGTTTACCAAATGCAGAAAGGTGTGTAATTACTGCCACAATCAAGATATGGAAGAGTGCTATCACTCTCTTTTAAAGTCAACTTTTCCTTCCACCCACTGCCCCTTGGTCAGTTTTCTGGCCCTGTGGTTTGCCTTTTCCAGGATATTTTTTATATATAAGTAGAATCATTAGCTAGGCACTCGTTTGAAACTGGTTTTGTTCATATAGCAAAATGAATTTGCAATCTGTCTATGTTTTTGCATGTATTAGTAGTTAGTTCCTTTTTATTGCTGAGTACTATTCCATTATATGGTTGCACCAGTTTATGACTTCACCAGTTGAAGCACATTTCAGTTGTTTCCAGATCTGGGTCATTATGACTAAAGTCACTATTAACATTCACATACCGTTTTTGTGAACACATTTTCATTTTTCTTACATAAATACCTAAGTGTAGGATTGCTGGGTTGAATGACAGGTTTATGTTTAGTTCTTATAAGAAACTCTCAAATCATTTTGCAAGGTGGCTGTTTTGTTTTGCACTCCTATAATATTAACTGAGAGAGATCTAAAATTAAGGTTACATCTATACCATTTTATTTTTTTTAGTTTAATTTTATTGTTGTACTACATTTATCCAATTCCCCACCCCCACCCCACACTGTTTTCCTCTGTCCCACCCTCCCCATCCTTCCACCCACAGTCAATCTCACATGTTGTTCATGTCCATGGGTCATCTGTGCTAGTTCTTTGACTAAACTGTTCCCCTTCTTTGCCTTTCTCTCCCTCCCCTCTGCACACTGAAAGTCTGTTTCTTATATTCATGTCTCTGGTTCTGTTTTGCTTGTTTGTTTTGTTCATTAGTCTCCTGTATTGGGTGAGATCATATGGTATTTGTCTTTCACTGACTGGCTTATTTCACTAAGTATAATACTCTCCAGTTCTATCCATGTTGTCACAAAAGGTAGGAGTTTCTTCTTTCTGCAGTGTAGTATTCCATTGACATCTTCACCATTTTAGATCATTTCAGTAGGCTGGGGGTTGTTGAAAGGAAGAGAGAGAAGTGGAATAGGGATGTAGACCCCATCTCAATGGGTTAAGCTCTTTGTTTATATGCAGAACATTTATTATTTTTTCTGCCTGAAAATGATTAGTGAGTGTTTTTTAGCTACTTGGCAAGACTATACCCTGATATTCAGGTGAGATTAGAGCAGCTTTTCAGATAAGCCCTGAAAATCTACGGGGCCACAAAGATCTCTCCAGGGCCATTCGGGCAGTCACCAGTGGCAGGGTGTTGATGGCATCTGATAGTGTCGAAATTGGGAACCTGAAGACAGCACATCTTTTAAGGATGATAGTTCTAAGTTTTATTCATATCCTCAGCTGCCTAATAACAGATTTCTTTTAACTCCTTACCTAAATGCTTTCATATTCTGACCATTGGGGATACTTTGCTCCTAAGGGTTCTTGTCATCTAGATTCCCTATAGTTGAAATAGGGCACTATGGATTTGTCCTCTACACCTGGCTTTGGAACCTCACCTCTCACATTCAGGAAAGACGTGTCTGTGCCTTCTGACTATTGGTGCAGTCACCACCTTTATACTCAACAGGAAGGCTCCTATGGCCCTGTGTGTCATGATGGTCTGCTTTAACCTAGGAGTCAGAAACAGGAAAAAAAAAATATCAGTGGCATGTGGACCTCAGATGCCCTTTTGTAACCTTCTGTGGTAACCAGAGCTGCACCCTGACCTGGAAATTCAGCCAGTAACCTTGAGGAACCGGTTACTCACAGTCTTTATCTAAGTAGGAATGATCCTGACTAATGAAAACATTCAGCCACGGGTACCCAACTCAATGGGGTTTTTGCATTTTACTCCCAACTCCACTTTAATAAAGTAGAAAGGAGGTGGGAAAGCAAATAGAAGGTGATTACTTTCTATCTGATTTTGCTTCAGGGGAATGACCATTCAGCACCTGCCTATCAGCTGCGGAGCTACAAGCTACTCTTGCTTCCTTCCCCGAGCTTGCTTTCTCAGAGGCGCTCCAGAAGGCTTTGCAGATCATTAGGGAGATCTCGTGTTTCCGGCTAATTTGACATTCTTTTTATGGATGCCAATTTGGAAAGAGTAGTCAAAATCAAAAAGTATGATACTTGTGGTATCAAGAGGAAGAGGTGTGTTTTTTGTTTCCAACTACAGATTTGACTGCAGGTGAACTTTTTAGAGCTGAGGTATCAGAATGTAAGAACTTAAGAGAAGCAGTGGGTAGTGAGGGTGGGGAGGCACAATCTCAGGTTTTGATTGTACTGTGTTCCCTGGGGCACGCAGCAGCTTTGTGACTTGTTCTCTCAGTATTTACTAGACCCACGGGATGGCTTTTTCCTTTCTTGTCTGGTAAATTGTTTCCCCAAAGCTGCCAGGTTTTGCAACTTGAGTGAGTTGCTCAACTTCATTTGGTTCATGTGGCCTGAAGAAGACCCAGTTGGCAGGCCCTGTACATCAATTCCTAGAGGCGGTGAGTACATGGAAGTATCTCTGGGAGTTTTGCTTGCTAGACATATGGTGAGTTCACAAAGCTAGACATTTTATCAGGCCAAGGAATACATTTGCCAAGGAAAAGAATACAGTGAAAATGAATGTAGGGAGAAGAAAATGCAATAATAGGAGTAGTCATGCTGCTAAATTTCATTCTTAATAAGGCAAGTTGCTATTGTTGTAGAAGACACCAAGGATCAGAATATAATACAATACCAAGCTATTCATAATTATCATTAATGTGCTCTAAGTATTATAATTAATATATTTATACTGGTGCTGTCAGTAAAACATCCCTTTCCTCTACATGTGCTATGATTTATGGTTTGCTAGATCACAAAAGTACTGAACACTCCACAAATCTCACTCCCCAGCCAAGGAAAGACGCCAGTGGTCTTGTGAAGCATGTGGTCCATTTTTACACTTAGGGGCCTGGCACTCATATACTAACAAGATGCACAGCATCTAGGGGAAAGGGTGGGGCAACTAAAATGTTTTTTAAAAACTTGCTTTACTTTCTGACAAAAACAACAGTTCAGAAATTTCTAAATTGTCTTGCTGCTGAGCCTTTAAATATGCATCTAAAATTGTTTCCCTTTAGTCCTGTTATTACAGGCTTTTTTCTTCTTCCATGAAATGTGTTGGTGATGTCGATGGGAAATGTCTACAATAAAAATAAGGGCTCATTTTTGAAAGAATATTTTGAAACTTTTTTCCTTTTCCTCCTTTTACAGTTTTGTGAAAATGACACAAGTAATAGCACATAAAAAGTCATGTTCCCCTCCCATCCACCCCCCATTTCCTCCCCAGGATGACTGTTTTGGGGTAATGGATGCTCAGATGGTTGGTTCCTTGCTTGATGTTTAAGAACAATTTTACACTGCTGTTTTTTGATTCCTTGTGTCCACTATCTGTTCACTCTTCACAATTTGCTCTTTTGTATTACCCTTCTCCCTTTCTAACTGGTGGTTTTTAAACCTCTATTTTCAGTTCTGCTTATTTAGGTAGTATATCTTGTCTGTCTATTCTCTTAGTTACTAATTCCGGAGAAAGCAGAGCTTAAGTTCTCTTTAAAATTTTCTTAAGTTGTCTGAATGATTTGTTTCTTCAGGAATCAGGTATGTTTAACTTACTTGGCTTTTCTCTATGGGGCTTCTGATTTGTTTGTAATAGGAGCAGTGAAGTTTGGTTATACACTGATATTTAAGAATGAAGGGCTAAGTTGATTTTTTTTCATGTTTGGTGTAGGTCTGATTCCCTGTTTGGTGCTGTACCTGAGGTGAAAGGGCCATCAGGGCTGTAGGGGGCTTGTCTCCTGGTCGTTTCACATTAGGATCAACACTGAGAAAGGGCTAGATTTTCTATTGGTTGCTGTGGGTGTGGGGCAGGGGATTGGGAGGTGGGCTCCAAATGCCCTAGTGGTTGGCTTTACTCTAGAGTATTGACACGTACTCTCGCCTTTCTGGTTCTTTCCAGACCATTGTTTGCTTAGGGTTTTTATTTTTTATTGTTAGCCTTTTAGTTTTTTAAACTAATTTTAGACATAGAGAAAAATTATAAAAATAATACAGTTTCTGTGTATCCCTTGCCTGGCTTCCCCTAATGTTAATGTATTACATATAGTATAATTTCCAGGCAGATAAAAAAATTTCTTTACACATGAAGAGTCCCCAGTAGTTTGCCCACAAGTAAAATTTTGGCACAGTGCATGGACATAAGGCAGGGGGATGGAGAAAAGAAAGATGGGGTACTCACAGGTCCCATATACCTTAGGCAGGCTTCAACGAACCTCTGTCTTTTTCACCTCCCTTTAAACTTCCAACCTTTGTCGCAGCTGTCCAGTGAGCCTAGGGTCTCACCGGCTTACGGTGCTGGTACATTGCCAGGCAGCTCATTCCCACCCTCCCACTTTTCCAAAGTTTTCTCCTACGTCTTCTCTGGGAAACCTCAGATATTGCTCTTAAAGCCCTCAACCTATTAGATGAGCCTTTAAAGGAAGGTAATCTCTTATTTCAAGTCAGAGGATCTTAAATGTTAATCGCATCTACAAAATAACTTCACAGCAACATCTAGACTAGTGTTTGCCCAAACAGCTGGGCACCATCGCCTACCCAAACGGCCACATAAAATTAATCATCATCTACTCTTGTTCTCTTTACAATCCTGTCCTTGACCTCCAGAAATTTGTCAAAATGTCTTCTTTCCCTGATGTTCCTTTCCCATCATGTTGCTTCACAATTATGTCCCCATTTCAGTATGATTTTATTAGATTTTAGGGAGAGAATTGCTTGTATTCATTTCACCATATTCTATCAGAAGAAAACAATTTACTTGTTAAAGAGAACCTGTTTGCTCATGCAATGCCTCTCCTAAACATGACTGTGTCAGCAGAGGTCAGCAGTCCTGTTGAGATTTACAAAAAAATAAAAATCATCACGAGATTCAGCTCAAATTTATTTGCTTTACATATTAGTCTAGATAGATTTACCATTGTTAATGCTGAAGTATCTATTGCATTGTACTTATTTAGAATTTTTCAAATATTCATTTTGCTTAATCTGACCTATCTAAATGAAATTATTTTTCTACTTGTTTGGATGTCTGTCCATTCAACTTTGACATATTTGAAAACTCTCTAAAATATGGATTTTCAGTTTTGTAATCTGACCCTTAACTCTCTTATTTTAATTTTTAAAATCATAAACAAAGCTCTTCCAAGGGCTTATTCTTTTCTATAATTCATAATACCTAGACTAGTCTTTTTGTGAGTAGGCACTCAAAATTTTTTTTAAATATGCTTAAGTTTTCAAAAAAATTTTTAGCTTTGTATAATAATGGCATAACTTACTATGATACTTTAGAGATTTCAAATGCTTTAATTTCTGATATTGCATTCACTGTGTGCACTCTTACTTACTGGGTAGGGAGGTAGGGAGGTAGGGTACTTGGACTCTGTCTGAAATGGTTAATAATTTGCCGAGGTCATGTACCTTACAGGATCTGAATCTGCTTGAGTACAGGTCTCCTGGTTTCTGATTCTGTGCTCTTGATTAAGCATATGTTTCAGTACGCTGTGCATAGACCTTGGGGAACATTAGACAATGAACATATTTCTATAAATCCTAGTACTGTTAGATATGCTTGTGATGGAGTCACACTCAGGACACATTCTGCTAATGATCTAAACTATCTCTTTCTTTTACAAGAAGGTAAGTTTCCTTGGACAATCAATCCACCCAACTGTGTCCTTGCTTGTACTGTACCCATGAACCAAATGGAGTCATGCATGAAAAATGCTCCCAAGGTCAGGCTCTCTCCCAGCAAATGTGTATTTTCAAAACCAGAGCCTCCTTACCACCACCAAAAACTCTTTCATACAAAAACATCAAATTCAAGCTATCACATATTTACCAATAGCAAACAGAGCTGTAGTCCTTTCCCTTCCGTTTCTCCCCAGATACAGCTTGTCAAAAATCAAATTGTGGTTTAATTAAAGGAGTAAATGAAAAGTAAATGATGTCTTGTTAAAAAAAAAAAAAAAAAAGTAGGCATCATTTCAATATAATTGCAGGCTCACTCTCACAAATATATATATTTTATTTTATTTTCTTGTTTAAGAAATACCAGTTGCCTTAATTTAGTATGAAACATGCATGACCAAAAAACCAAGGCCCTATCTATCATTGTTGTGAATTAACTTTCTCCCACCACCATCTGGCAGTGAATAGGGGGGCAGTTTCCTTGCCAAAATACTCTTTACCTTGGGTTTCCCAGATTTTCTTTATTCCTCTTTTTATCAGGCCTGCCTGTGAGACTGTCCTCCCACACTCCCGGCCCCTGACTTTCCACTTGACACATGCACATACTGTCAGCTTAGGTGCCTAACTAATCTTTGCTACAAATGATGTATTATTCAGAACAGTTTCAGGCAAGATCTTGTATTATTCTGCCCTGATAGCCAGAGGTTTAAAGGGGTCAACAGTCCTTCAAGTACATATTTCCTGTTATCACTTCTTTCAGAACACAGGAGCACCCAGTGGGTCTAGAGCTCCTAACCTCAGGTCTGTGGCTTTGCTGTTGGAACCTGTGAATCCCAGGGGGCGAAAGTGGAATAATGCGGACACAAATGCATTTTCTTTGAAGTGGCTCTATAGTTTTTCTTACACCCAAGCATGTTCAAGAAGCATGGTTGTCCCTGAGAGGCCTTTTGCTTCCACCACCTACTTGTGTTTTCACTTGAGGTGTGGGCTGGGCCCTGGCATTGATCTGCAGATCCTGAGCAGCAAGCTGCTTGTTTCCTGCCTGATTCCTCTGTCCACCTTCCCTGATCTGCTGGGCTTTACCTATCCAGCCTCTCTCCAGTGTGCTGCCCCAGGCTGCCCTAACCTCGGAAGGCTTTTCTTACTCTTTTCCACCTCCCCTTGTCCTGGCATAGAAGGTGTTCCTGTCCTACTTATTTGCCAAGCACCTTTACTCCAATTTGGTTTATGTAGGGTTTCTTTGCTGAATGTAGAGAATCACCAGAAGTTTTTCTCAACCCTGTGTTCCTCTCATCAGGGCCACATTTATGGGGTGACACATTCCCTTCCCAGGGAGTCACATCGCTCATGGGACCAATCACACTGAAGAATCCTGGTGTTGTCTTCTTCCCTGCCAACCCCCTAAAATTGCAAAGTCCACACTGACATTATAGAATGTCCTCCATCCCGTCCATTCAATTACAGCCAGCGTCAGTTGGTGAGCAGGTTTTACTTTGCTTCAACCTCACTGTAATAACTCCTCTATCTCTCTTAGTCTTGTGAGAGCAGTTTCTATATCTTCTGTTCAGTTTTAGAATTGGAAAAAAATAGCCTAGCCAACTCTGATTAAATATGAAAAACATAAAGGAAGCTGGGCATAGGTAGAAGGTAAGAAAACAGATAAAGGAACACAGACTTCTAGTGCTTCCTTTTGGTTCATCTGAGAGAACCCCTTGCATCCTGTGCTCCTTCTGACTTGCTGCCCATGAAGGGTCTGAGATGCAGACGGGCATAGGGGGGAATAAGCTGAGGGATCTGGCTCCTCCGCCAGCTGAGCCTCAGTGGGCTGATCCCAGCGTCATAAATCAAGTGGGCAGTCAGGGTGGATTCGGGGTCCCAAGTAAACTGCCGTTCCAGCCCAAAGTGAGCTCCCCGAGAGGCCTGTATTCTGAGTCTGCTGCCACTTCCAACAGCCTTTGCTGATACCCAAACTTGAGAATTCAAGCCCTACCATATTTAGATCCTTGCTTTAAATCCATTCTGAGCTGCTTCATTGCCGTTTCTGGTACATGATCCAGAGCTGAAGAAGCGACCAGCCTGCGGCCTCACAGGCTCCCAGGAAAGCCTGGTCATGGGCAGCAGGCTCGTTCCTGTCCTCAGTTAGGGACCGGAATGTCCCAGCCCTGCTATATTGCTTGTGCGCTCTTTCCCTCCTATCCTGAGGCCAAGTTGCAGAAGTTCTGTCCCTGCATTACTGAAAAATAAGCCAATTCCCCTGTGGGGCCTGTGGGTACGGCCAGGCAGTATTTGCACCATCTAGCTACGTGATTCTAGCACATGTTTCCTAATCTAGCACTCCTCCTGCAGAGGGGAGATAATGAAGGTGTGCACAGCTGACTCCACAGCTCCTGCCTTTTTCACAGTTAAGAATTATCAGTGAGACTTTGCAAAGTGTTTTAGAGCCCACTGCTATCGGGTATCTCAGTTTAATCTCCCTAAAGGGCCTATGGGAGGAAAAAAATTATGATTAGAGTTTAGTTGGCCGTGTGAATAGGGTGTCAAGAACAACCCAAACCCATGCATATATGTACAATGGACATTTCCTCCTGTCACCTAGCACATTGATTTTTTCTGACTTCTAATCCACCATCCCCAGCACACCACACCATCTTCGTGCACCACCACTACTTCTTACATTTTAAAAAATTAAAATATCACCCTGGCTGGTGTGGCTTAGTGGATTGGCACCAGCCTGTGAACCCAAAGTTTGCTGGTTCAATTTCCAGCCAGGGCACATAACCAGTTGTCGGCGGGTCTCCAGCCAGGTCCATAGTTGGACACAGGTGAAAGGCAACCATATATTGATGCTTCTCTCCCTTTCTTCCTCCCTCCCTCCCTTTCTCTCTGAAAATAATGAATAAAATTAAACTTAAAAAAAAAGGAAGAAATTAAAATAGCACAAATTAATAGGAGCTGGCTGGGCACCTGTCAGGATTAACTATAAGGTCTATAGTACCTTCAGCCAGCTGAGTCATTTTGCCTTTCATCAAAGGAATCACCCTAATGTGGGGCCTTAGAGGAGATAAACATATGGTTCTTAGTTGTCACCCAGTCGTGTCAGCAGTGTGACAAAGATAGTTCAAAACAAGGCATTTGTATGCCAGTCCTCCATCCTCTTTCTGAGGTCCTTCTTTATGCCAGGCACTCTCCTTGGTACTTCATGTCTGATTTAATTAAAACTCAGAGCATGTCCAAAAATAAGGTACATCTAGCCCATGTTATGGATGACAAAATCAAGGGTAAAGAGTTAACATGCCCCAGGTATCACAGCTATCCTTTGTTGTGCCACGGTTGGCACCCAGGCCTTTTGGCAGGAGAGCCCTTGCTTATCCTACTAACTAGTATCATGCTGTTGTGGCAGGCTGGTAGGTCCCAGAACTGCACATCACAGTCATCTGGGGATTTTGAAAATGAGTAAATCAGAACCTCTTCACATGGGGCCCCAGGCACCTTGGGAAGAGCTGGCAAACATGCAGTTTCCTCTCTAGCACTGAGATGATAGCCTGCCTCACTGCCCTCCCAAGGCCCAGCATGGGTCCGTGCAAAACCACCAGTTCCCTTGCTCTTCTTCCCCTGTCTCCGCCCTCAAGACAGACTTGTTCACTGCAGTTCATTCAGCCATGGTGCAGGAAAGACTGGAGCAGGAGGTGACTGCAGGCAGAGCTGAGCAGGCAAGCTGTGATGTGGGTCTGGGCCAGGGAATGTCACTTGAGGGTGAAGAAGCAGGTAGGCAGGAGTAGCTGTGTGTGTGTTTTGGGGTGTGGGGGAGTTAGGATGGGGAGAACCTGGGCCTAGCATAGTGATGAGCGAATTAGACTTTAATGAAATAAAAATGACTAGGTTTTAAAGTTAGGGTGGGCAGGGTGTTTATCATTAACAGAGAGGAGTAAAATGAAAAGGAGTATTATGTTTGGAGAAGGAAATGGACATGCTGAGTTTGAGGCGTTAAAAGAACTTGACATGGAGATGCCTACCGGCAAGTGACAATTTGTGATGAGAGGCCATACAACCTGCTCAGTTCCCCAAGTGCATGAAGAGGTGATGTAGACTCTCTGAAGGAGGTGAGAAAGTTGATAGCAAGAGCAGTGCAGCCCAGTTCTTTTGGAACATTCCAACAGTATTCTTATCTGTGTATCTTGGAAACATTATGCTAAATGAAAAAAAAACAACAACAACAAAGGTTAAATATTGTATGATACCATTCCTATGAAATGTCTACAATAAGCAAACCCGTAGAAACAGAATAGATAAGTGGTTTCCAGCGGCTAGGGAAGCAAGGAGTGGAGAAGTAACTGCTGGTAAGTATGGCATTTCTTTTGGGGGTGGTGAAAATGTTCTAAAATTGATTATGATGATGATTGCACAGCTCTCAGAATATACTAAAACCCACTTTAAATGAGTAAATTGTATGGCATGTGAATTATATCAATAAAAATAAGGATATACATAAAATCTTTGACTGAACATAAAATCCAAACCAAAAATGAATTCTAAGTTATATCCAATATTTAAATCAAGTAAATGTAGGCACTTTGGCTCCTTATACAGCAGAAACACACCTCTTTAGGCAGCTCCCCTTCATAGTTTACCTTAACTATTTGTGCAAGAAACAAAAACCTATGAGGCAGGAGATGGAAGAGCTGTTTAACAAATAATTAAGTTCTCTATTGAAAGAACCACATTTACTTGCAGGAAAGAAAGCCCTTGATCCTTTACTGCCTTGTATGTTCCTTGCGAGAACCATTCTTACTTGGCCTCTATTTAACATATAGGTTCTTGTATTTAGGAATTGAAAAAGAAGGAACGATGACACACAGATTCTTCCTTTGGAATTTGCACTAAACTATGAATTTGATCTTGGTTCACAATTCTTAAAGCTGAAAAGTATAAATGTTTGGACAGTGATTACTGAGTTATCTTTATAACATGTTAGAATTGGATGTTAAAAAAATCTGAGATAACCTGGAACTTAGAAAGGCACAGTCTATCAAGTTGACTTAAAATGAAAGGAAAAGCCCTGGCCAGGTAATTCAGTAAGTTAGTGTCATCCTGATATGGCAAGGATACAGGTTTGATCCCTCAGTCAGGGCACATACAAGAATCAACCAATGGATGCATGTATAAGTGAAACAACAAATCAGTCTCTCTCTCTCTCTCCCTCACTGTCTCTCTCAAGGGTTGATAATTTTTTTCCCCCATAAGGAAAGGATTAACAAAAGTAGAAAGTGCTATTTTGGAAATAGACTTAAATGTTCATAAAAAAATTTTGGCCATAATTCAGTATAGGGATTCTAAATACTGTAGTAGGCAAGTAATGTGTTCTCCTTATAAAATTAAAAGGAGCATGTCTGGCAGCCTGTGAAGAATTCTGCTTCACTCCAAACATAATATTTAATATTGTCCATACTTTAGTCCTCTGTTACGGTTGGCTTAGGTATCTCATGTGATCATTTCTTTTGTTGTTGTTGAAAGAAAAAAAGGTTGGGAAATTCTGTGCACACCTCAACATAGATCTCTCTTCACTCTAAACATATATACAGCACCTTCAGTTTGAAGAGGATATTGTTTAGCATTATTTCCTAAAGCCTTGCAAAGTACACTGATCTTCTGCATCCATTCCACCAATGTATTTAAATAAAAGAAGGCTTGAGGAAGTTTTCTTCAAATACTATTCTTAGATCTGGACTGGGAGCTAGTTCTCAAAGGTCTTCTTCAGTCTTGTGTTCTAAGTTACGATTTTGCACGGTTTCCTTCATCAAAACCTCCGAGGCAGTGCCGTCTGGAAAGCAGGCTGACGGCCCAGGTGCTCAATGGCCTGTCATTGAGTCCTGAATGAATCCAGTTGTATTCAGTGTTTTGCACAGCCTTGATAGACAGTAAAAGGTCAAGTAGGGACCCCTATTAGGAAAGGTTCTATTTCTCTGAGAGGCTTTTCTTCCTCACCTGACAGTGACTATCCAAAGATGTCCTGGAAGCAATTGCTTGTTCACTGCTGGAGCTGATTTGCTGCCTTGAAAAGCACATGCGATGCAAGGAGACATGCAGCGGGTTGTGGATGTTTCTGCTGACTCAGCAGAGCACTGCTTTTTTTTTTTTTTTTTTTAACAACCCGCTTGAAGAATGCTGAAGTCATGTGTCAGTGCACACCAGAACAATTCTTCGTGCCACAGAAAGCTTGGCTGGTAGCTTGAGGGAGAGTGCCACATACAACTGGTCCCACCTGCTCTTGATTTTCAGTTTTGGATTGTGGATAGCTTATTTCCAACCTACTGGTAATCTAAAAACAATTTTAGCTTCTTTTTCAACCACTTCTCTCACTAAACCTTTCGGTAAAGATGCTTACAAGCAGCAACATGGAAAACACCAATTCACCTCTCGTCCATACCCTTTATCAATCTGCCTGGTGGGGCAGAAGATGATTCTGGGTGTTCCCCAAACAAAAACTGAGTTTACCAAGTGGTGGCTCATGGTCTCACCCAGCCATAGATGATGTGTTTTATTTGGCCTGTACTGTGTTTTTAAAAAATATTTGAATGAGCTGTCAACATCTAAACCTCGGGAAATGCCATAATCTGTGCCTCTCGTTTCTCTTAAAATTCTGGAGATCTGGTCATCCTGGCCCACATTCTCAAGTGATCATGATGTGCTAAGGCCAAAGGGCAGGTGTGTCCTCAGACTGGATGTGGCTCTCTGCCTGGCTGCCCTAGTTCCCACCAGCCTACTGTATCCCTTCCATTACATCTAGTCCCTGTGAGCATTTGGGTTTGGGAGCCTAGGAAAGGAAAAATTTTTCTTTCTTCATAGATGTCCATGGGGACATAGTCCTGCTGGTATGAAATTTGATCTATTGATGAACAACATCATCATATGTATGCTGCAGGTGAAATGAGTTCAATTTAGGACATAGGATTTCACTTCCATGTCTAATAAGGAGTAAAGATTATTTCAAACAAAGTTGGGTTCGTATAAAGAAAAGCACACAAATGGAAGACAGGTAATTTGATGTTTTTATGCAGCTCACCTCCCCCCACATAATGATACTGCAGTTTCCTTACCTGCAGGATGGAAGCATTAGTAACTCCACCTGTGATCTCATTTAGCATTTAGTCACTCAACAACATTTATGGACAGTGGTTGACATAGAGAATTTAAAGTCTTAAAAATATGGGTTTGCACTTAGGATTTCATGTTCATCATCTGTGAAATAAGGATCTTAATCATAAACACCTTAATATCTGGTATACTCTGGATACTCAATCACTGTAAGTTTTTATTTCATTTATTAAGTATTAGGTGCCATGCTTTGTGCTAGGCCTTGGAAATAAGAGATTTTTACAAAGATTTTACTTATTAATATTTAGAGAGAGGGGAAGGAAGGGAGAAAGAGAAGGTAAGAAACATCAGTTTGTTGCCTCTCCCACACCCCCAACTGGGGTCCTGGCCTGCAACCCAGGCATGTGCTTGACCAGGAATTGAACTGGTAAACTTCAGGTTCTCAAGCAGGTGCTCAATCCACTGAGTCACAACAGCCAGAGTGAAATATGAGATTTTTAGAAATAGTTTCATAGCAGACTTCTAAATCAGATATCTTTGACATTTAGGGGATCATCCTGTTGATATTTGAGTCAGAGCCATGACCTCCTTCCCAGAAAAGTGTATACACACAATAATTCGTATAACATTCTAGGGATCTGGGAGTCCTTCACACCCACCCATGGGGCCTGCTCCATTAGGTTTTCACTGGGCTGGTTACACAGGTTTTGGAAGCAGTGATTTTAGAGGAGGTGGGTCCAGAAGAGACAGAGCCACCCACAAGAGTAGTCAGGGCAGGTCCCTTGTCTGAGGGCAAGGGACTGAGGTGCACAGAGGTGAAGTAGGCAGTGAGGGGAATTTTTAATGAAGACGGCATCTTTTTTTCTTCTTTTTTTTCAGATAAAGAAGGTATTCCTGTAACAACTAATGTAGTCAAGCTAGCATTTTATTTATCTGTCATATATATCATAGTAGCTATTCAGATTCCTGTTAAGTTCTGGAATTATCTTCTCTCCTGTGATCTCTTCACTTTTTTTTTTTTTTTTTTTTTTTTTTTTTTTTTTTTTTTTTTTTTTTTTTTTTTTTTTTTTTTTTTTTTTTTTTTTTTTTTTTTTTTTTTTTTTTGCTATTTGTCTTCCTGGATATGGAAACTAATTTCAGACCATTGCTTCACATAGGGTTGCTTTGACTTATTGTGTGTCCCCCTGTATTCTAGTGTTGTTCTATCTCTTCAACCTGAAGTTTCCAATATACACAGATCTGATGGCACAGGAGACCTAGTTCTCTGTTGGTGATGCAGATGGGACTCATCATTCTGGGCCACCTCTGCCCTTGACCCTTTTAGACCTTTAGGTTGGATGCAGTACTTTATTTAATGTTCCTTCCAAAACAAATCTGACGGCAAATGTGTTGGAAAACAGGTAGGTTTTACTGAGGGCTTTGTGAAAAGAAAGCAGAGTGAAAAGAAAGTTCACTGCATTTCACATTGAAATTCCCATCAGACAACTTGCCTCAACTGCCAAGCTTTTTCCTTTTTAAAGGAGAACCCCCTCACCTTTCCTCTACATTACCCCACCCTTCCTCTCTCTAGCTGCACCAATTCAGAGAATGTAGTAGCTCCCCGGGCTTCTGCAACTCTGCTCTCTTACTGTGCCTTGAATTATGAGAAATCTTCCATACTGAGGATGATGATTTTGTTTATACCATGCATCAAGCAGCAAATTCTCCTTAGTATTCATATTATTTGTAGTGAGGTTGAAGTTTAAATAGCAAATATATCCTCTTCTCCGCCCCTGCACCAACCACAAATTTCTTTCTTCTTCACTTAATACATCGGAGGCATCCTTGTAAGAACATGTAAACTCATCTCTCATTTTGAATAGCTGCAACATGTACCCTTGTATACTTGCAACATGATGTATTTAGCCTTTCCTGCACATTTACTCCTTTTTCTTTTTTACTATTATAAACAGTGCAACAATCAAACAAATACTGCACACTTGTGTGATTGTCTGTAGGATAAATTCCTGCAATTGGTATTTCTGTGTCATGAATATGTGCATTATAAAATTTAGTAGACATTGCAATCCAGAAATTTGTTTCAACCCACTGCCAACTGTGTAAAAGAGACACTGTTTCAGTTTTCCATAAAATTACCTCATTTTATATTTTGTTTATATATGTCCCACCTTGATTCAGGAAGGGTTTAAGGTGGCTGGCAGGGAAATATAAATTAGAGGTAGATTGGAAAGGAATGTAGAAAACAATGAAGACATGAAATGGACTGGTGAGTAAGGTTATAAAAATCCTTGCGGATGTATTCTGTGCCCCAGGCAACCCTCAGGTTTGGCCCTAAGCTCTCCAGCAGCGAACACAAAGAAGGGAAATGGATCCATTATAGGATCCACGACTAAAAAAATATATGAGGCTTGGTGGCCTCATATATAGGACATAGTACAGTGAGACGGTGTCCTCAGCAGCGGGACCTCATATGAGCCCCATAGCACTCCTGCATCTGCCCTTTTCTTTTTTGGACCCAAAACATGTTGCCCAAGAGCAGAGCCCTATCTTTAGGTGCACACATGCTGATGATGTTGGGTGAGACCAGCCTGGCCTAAACTGATACATCAACTTCCTGCCTCCCAATGTGACCAGATATCAGGGCATTCAGAACAGGCTTCGTCGCTTAAACACACAGGCCTTCCTTTCTCCTAAAAGCTTCTGTGAATTACCTTGGAGGATGATACTAGAAGAAAACCAGGCCAGTCTGTAAGGCAGGTCAGAAAAGCACTTCTGAAGGGGCTTTCCCAGGTAGGCCATGAGGGCCGCCTGCTGCATGCTGAGCAGGCTTAGCTCTAAATGGATATGATCTCCAGGTTGCCCGGGGTTGGGGACAAGGATCCCCGAGGGAGCCAGGGCCCAGGGGCCACCTGTGCCAACTGCAGATGCCAAAGAATGGACTCCTGAAGGGGTCTGGGGCATTGCAGCTCGGAATCTTGGAGAGAAAGACTGGAGCTAGCCGAGTAAGCTGAGCTGGGAGGGAAGACTGGGTAAATCAGCCACCCCAGGTGGGGAGCTGGCGGAGAGCAGGTGGAGAATATGAGGATCCCTAGACAGAAAAGAGACTCAGCTTTGCAGTAATCACCAAGGGGCTGAGTCCCCCAGCCGAGGATCAGATGTCTGCAAGGAAACTCTGACCCAAGGCAGAGGGCATAGCACTAGACACCAAGGCCTATCAGAGAGAGCTGGACTTAGACCTGCATTTGACAGCAGGGCAAATGAGCAAGAAAGGAGAGGGACTCCAAGGGTCAGGGTTGACAAAATATAAAACAAAATTGATTGAGCCACATAAGATTCTGTCTCCAAGCCCCATTGAGCTTTGGATAATTTTACCCACAAGGTATGTACCCACACTGTGGTATGGACATCCAGACATGTCCTGTAGAGAACTTACTGAGAGTGCATCATGAGCAGGTGGAAAGTTAACCAAGTGGTTACACCCCATGAGTATAGAAAGGAAAACATTTTCCTGTGTCCTTCCCTGGATGACAAAGTAGAAGACAGTAGGGGAAAGTTTGTAAGGAGAAGAAAAAAAAAAAATGACAGTGAAAACATGATTGAAGGTACTTTTTGAAAAATATTTTATTTATTTTTAGAGAGAGGAGCAAGCAGGGAGAAAGAGAAGAAGAGAAACAGCAATTGGTTGCCTCTCTCATGCCCCCAATTTGGGACTGGCCCACAACCTAGGTATGTGTCCCAACTGGAAATAGAACCAGCAACCTTTCCATCTGCAGGCTGGCGATCAATCCACTGAGCCACACCAGCTAGGGCTGAGGCACTTTTTTTGAGTATATGCTCTGGGGAGTGTATGCTCTCTGGCCTGCCCAAAAGAGAGATAGGAATGTACAAATAGCAGACAGTTCCAAAGGGAGTACAAGAAATCAAAAGAGACATTGGGACAGGTTTATTGGGGATATAATATGGCACGAGGAGAAAAGAGGGTACCTTTTCCAGTGAGAGGTTTGATCTATTCGAGAGGCTTTAACTTTCCTTGATTCCTTTGGTGCATCCACTAGAAAGTTTGAGTTTTTAATCATCATGAGATTTAGCTAGTATGAATGTTCTGGGTTTTAACTTCACCCACTTACACCCTGATCCACTATGTAAAAGCCTACTTGCCCTTCACATCAGCCTGCTAATAGACTCTGCTTCTGCTTGCCATACCTGGGAGAAAGGCTTTCTCATCCTCACGTTCTGTATCCCTCCAGACTGTTAATAAGAGCTCCCCAGGGGGTCTAGCTTGTTGCATTGGAGAATGTGGCCGATGAGGAAATATGACCCCAGTTTAGGTTCTGATATAATTCTGGTACAATTTTACCAGAATATTATGTAAGTGAAAACATGGTTTGAACTTACATGTGGGTAAACACACATATGTAATAGTAAACTTTCAATGTTACAATATAGAATAGATTTGAGAATGAATGTTAGCCAGATGATTTCAGCTGTCACGTGTAACTTAAATCGCTTTTCATTAAGATTTTTAAGTCATAGACAAAAATTAATTTATTAGAATAGAGTAATGCTCAGATGTGGTTGAATGTGTAAAAAGTTCATAAATGGAGCATAGGTTACACAAAGAGACCCATTTCTTATTTCCTCAGCAGTCACAGTTCCCATAAATTTAATGTGGTGATCTGAAATCTTGGTTAGGACTCTCAAATCTCTTTTTAAATGAGTTCCTCTGGTGAACGCTGCTCGAAAGGTGCCACCTTTGATCAGTGTAATGATTTTGATTTGAAAATCCCCATTTAAGGTTCCTAATCATTTCCTTGGTAACAGAGGTTTGCGCAAAAAAAAAAAAAAATTGCAGCAGAAGCAATAACCCACACTCAGTTGTTGTTGTTGTTGTTTTCTAGTACTACTGAACTGCATTTTAGGCAAAAGGGATGTGAGAGTTGAGGATCATTCCCCCAGACTCTCTCTCTGCCACCCCCTGTTCTCCTGGGATGTCTGCTTTGGCCTCTAACTTGGTGAGAGGCTCAGACACCCCAGGAATCAGGACCGGACTGACAGGGCAGCCAGGTTTGCAAGTGCACCCCCTGCAGGTGGAAGCCTTACTTCCTCTGGTTTATTACACCTGGCAGGAGCACCAGAGAGGTGGAATTTCACCTGCTTGCAGTCACTCAGGTCTCCACAAAGCACATACTGATGCAGAACTTGTTTACTCAGGCAACGTGACCTAGCACACCAACATGTGGACACAACTCCCATGGCAGCCCAAAGGAAATATGCAGGTCAGTTGTGAAACCACACCCACAGTTATTTAGAAAGGCGTTTGGAATTCACAGGGAGGTTAGTTTCATTTTAGTTTACTCATCGCACCAGTAGAAAACAATGACTGTGATTGCTCTTTATTCTCCCTAGAACCAGTACTTCCCAAGGAAGGTATCTACTATGTGATTCTCCAGGGAGACATAGTGACATGGAATTAGATCTTGTAAGCAGGTATATGGCAAAAATAACTAACATAAAGAGCCTGAGGGAAAATACTGAAATGAGAAGGAAAAGTAAAATATGCAAATATGAGATTACCGATAAAGGTATCATTTATAGTCATTATAAAAGGAGAGAAAATATTTAAAAACTGACATGATACCACATGATGTGAAGAAACAGATATATAATTTGTGCTGGGCATGAGGGGAAGGAAATGCAGTGTATAAATTATGCAGAAACTGTTTTTCTCCATTGCCAGAAAATATTTGGAATTGGTATGTAAATCCTGTTGAATTTGCCATATTTTTTTCATTGCTGTTTGTTACATCCTTTCCCCAAGATCTTTCTCATTTGAACAAGAGACCAGTGACAATAAAGTCAAGCGTACAGTTGTAAAAGCCACTCTCTCCCTCCACTTACATCTTGACAGCAGACACAGAAGGTGAAACCTGCTGGGCCTGTGAGTGGATGGTGTTAAGGCTGTACAGGTGGGAGGAATACGCTGATGGAGGAACCTGGCCCTCAATTACTGGATGACGTCAACGCCTATCTTGTTGAATGGCAGGGCTCAGTGAGACAAGCAGAAGAGAAAGATCTTATCTTGTTAATTGACCCACTCTCTCCTCCCCCACAGCTGCCAACGATTTATAACACAGAACTTCCTCTAATGTCATCAAATGCCTCACCCAGAAACAATGCACAGTAGTGATTATGGATAGTGATTAGGATGGAGGACATACTTTGCCCCTATCTCTTGTCATTATTTCCTCAACGACCTTATTTAGGGAAAGGTGGCAAAAGACTCACTTTTTGGTTTTGGGGGGGAGGTCCTTTAATTTTAAGCCATCAAACTCTGTTCCAAGCAAAGTACAAATTGCACCGTTGTATTTTTAACTTTATATTATAAATGCTGGACTCTGCCAGAGCAGCAACATTAATGGTGGAACTGGTGTGGATAATGAAAGCTTTTGGTCTTGGAAAGGAAAAAAATGAAAAGACCTGTTCAGAATTGCAGGGCCAGGGAGGCTGGCGTTTTTCCTTATATTTGTACGTGATAGACAAATTGTTAGTTACTACATGTATAATTTATTAGTAATTGCTCTAATTTGCCTCCCAAGTTTCTAAGTTGCCGGTTCACTTAGATCAACTATTTTGTACCCATAAAATAGGAACCACGTGATCATTTAATGATGTAGCTAGCCAGTTAGGGTGATTTCTGTGCGCATGCAGCTATTGCCATTGTCACTTAGAGAAGTGGGAGAGGAATAACAGTCAAATTTCTTAGAAGCCTAGTGACTAACATCACTCCCAGGGATTAAAACACTACATGCATCTTTTCCTTTTGTGAACATATGTTGCCTGTGCTTTAGGTGCCATATCTGAGAAACCATTGCTTAATTCAAGAGTATGCAGATTTACACCTTTATTTTCTTCTATGAGTTTTAAACTGTACCAAAGCTCACATTTTTTTTTTTTTTTTTTTAAAGTTCTTGGAGGCTACCAAAACCTATCCATTTTTACTTTCCAAAGTGAGTATGGCTCAGAATTACATTAGAAGCTTATTAAAAATTCAGGTGCGCAATACCTATGTGAATATATGGACACTTTGGGTTGGGCTGCCACCTACTAAAAAAAAAAAGTTTCCTTCCTCCTTGGAGCTGTCAGGGGACAAATCCCTCCTGCAGGTGGTCTGGGACCCAGAGCGCTCAAGAGTCTGCAGGTGAAGGTGGAGCAGAGTGAGGCCTGTTGCAGGGATGTTACAGACAGGATTAGTGTAGAACCTTTGTTTTTTCTTCTCAAAGCAACTGTTTCACTTCTCTCAAAAAAAATAATTAGCTGACTTCAGGCATTACTATAAGAACCTAAATGCAAAATGTCTTCTTGTGGCCAGATTTTTCTCCGTTCCTGGGTCTCCTCAATTGACCAACAGAAACATTTTCTACTTTACTTCACTACTGAATAGCCAAACAAACTGAGGTCTGATTCTGTCTCTGTGCCATCAACAAGATGGTAAACGCCCTTTTGCTGCTGAGCCCTGTTCATGCTTATTTGGAAGAGGCAGGAACAAAGCTTAACATTTGGTTCTCAGATATAAGCTTGTGGTCCTAGAAATGACAGGAAGTGGGAAAAGGAAGTATTTAGCTGATATTTGAGAAAATTTTAAGTAGAGGTGACAGAATAAATGTGGATTGCTCAGGATATTTTGGAATGTCACTCTTTAGCCAACTCAGCTGGCAAATATCATGGGACTGATAAACTTCCTTTGCAGTTCATCAGAATTTAACTTTGGCTCAATCTGTCAAAGTCATAACCACATCTCCCAAGAGTGCCATTTGGCAACAGATCAAATTCATGGTCTTATAAACACAGTGGATATCCCTAAGTATCATTCCTAACCACAGGGGATGTCCACTTGCATTGATCAAGATCAAATACCGAAAACTACCAGAAAAGCAAAGGGATTTAGGCAACCCCTGCTAATTTGATTAAAATTAAGGTGTTTCCTAAGTGACCAAATGGTGTTTGGACAAATAACCATGCTTGTGGAACCTGATATGAGACTGTACAGTGACTAAGAATTTTAACCAAATTTGAAAACTATGCTTATAGGCTTGTGACTTCCTCAGTATACTCTTATCAGGCTGATGACCAAGGAGGAGGAGCACCAGGTGAGTCTCCTGGCTTAGTGCTTGCTTGATCAATGTTCAGTAAGCAATGGGGGACCACACCCAAGTGTGGTCTTAGGGCCAGCATTATCAGCATCATTTGGTAGCATGTGAGAAAGGCAAATTTATGGCCCTACCCCACCCTACTGCGGCAGCATTTCTGGGGGCGGAGCCCAGGAATCTGTGTTTTCCCAAGTTCTTCCGGTAATTCTGATGTTCACTCAAGTTTGAGAACCACTAGCCTCAGGGTCTCTGGGACAAACTATCAACTAGCAATTGATGGCTTGTGATTATGCCTGGATGTCTTTCTCCTATCAAATGAAAGAAGTGTGGCTATCATGCTATCTGGCTTATAGTCTCAGCTGCTAAATCTTGCTTTCTTTTCTGTACAACATTTCCCCGGATCAAAACTATGGGGTACCATACATTGAAAATAACTTAAGGTAACAGTTTTGTTTTTAAACTTGGAACTGTAAGGAACTTCTCCTAAACATGATTGGACTATTTTAGTTTATTGGTACTGAGAGCTGACCATTTACCAAACCAAGGCAGTAATACATACTTTTCCTGAATTAGCTCTCTGAACATCTTAGCCATTTGTAATATAGAGAAAAGCCAAAAACTAGACAAAGAAGACCTGTCAATATTCACTATATACATTGCAAAAACAGCACCAAAGCTCATGCTTTTTAAAGTTCTTGGAGGCTACCAAAATCTATTCACTTTTACTTTCCAAAATGAGTGTGGCTCAGAATTGCACAAGGAGCTTTTTAAAAATGCAATACCTAAACATAAGAGCTAAAACCATAAAACTCTTAGAAAAAAACATAGGCATAAATCTGCATAATCTGGAATTAAGCAACGGTTTCTCAGATATGGCACCTAAAGCACAGGCAACCAAAGCAAAACATAGATAATTAAAATCAATAAATTTTATGCTTCCAAGGACACTGTCAAGATAAAAAGTGAAAAGACAGCCCACAGAATAGTAGAAAATATTTGCAAATTATATACCTAAAAAGTCTAGTATTCAGAATATATATATATGAGTGTGTGAGTGTGTGTGTGTGTGTGTGTAGTTAAAAACTCCTTACAACTCAACAGTAAAAAAATGAGCCAGTTTAAAAATAGGCAAAATATTTGAATAGCTATCTCTCAAAAAAAAGATACACAAACAACTGATAAACACACAAAATTATATTCAATATCATTGGTTATTGTGGAAATAAAAATCAAAACCATAATGTGATTCCAGTTAACACTAGGATGGCTAGAACCAAATAACATGTTGACAAGGATATGGAGAAACTGAAACCCTTATACACTGCATCTGCATGTTGGAATGTAAAATGCTGCAACCACTTAGGAAAACAGTTTGGTAGTCCCTCAAAAAAGTTAAAGATATAATTATTATATGATACAGCAATTCCACTACTAGGCCTACACCCAGTAGAATTGAAGACATAAAAACTTGTACATGAATGTTTATAGCAGCCTGTTCATAATAGCCAAAATGTGGAACCCAAATGCCCATCATCTGATGAATGGATAAATAAAATATGTTATATTTATAGAATGGGACATTATTCACTTAAAGAGAGGAATAAACTATTGATGAATGCTACAATATGGATGAGCCTTGAAAAGATTAAGGTAAGTGAAAGAAGCCAAACACAAAAAGCCGCATATTGTAAGACTCCATTTATATAAATGTCCAGAATGGGCAAGCCATAGAGATAGAAAGTAGATTAGTGGTTGCAAGGGGCTGGAAGAAGTCGAGAATGAGTGACTGTTAATGGTTGCTGGGTTTCTATTGAGGGTAATGATAATGCTCTGGAAACAGATTGTGGTAATTGCCACACAACTTTGTGAAATACAAAACTACTGAATTGTACGCTTAAGAGAGTTGTTTTATGGTACATGAATTATATCTGAATTTTTTTTAAAAAACAAGCAACAAGTTGGCCTGCAGAGCCAAAGTTGGCCAATCCTAGTTCTAGTGTGAAAGTGGGGAGGGGCAGATACATAGTAAAGGTTGACCAAATTATGTTAATTGTTGAAATGGATGATGGGTATTTGGTGGTGTATTACAATATTTTTTCTACTTTTGTGTATGTTCAAACATACACAAACCTATTTCCGTACTTTAAAAAATCATGTATGATGCATACCGAATTAGACATTAGAATTACCAAGGATGGGGCCTAGGCATCTGTAGTTTTGACAAGTTTCCATGTAATTCTTTTGAAACTAATCAATTGCTGGTTTGAAAAATCCACAGCTGAAGACAAGACCACTGCTCTGTGTGTAGTTCTCTTAATTTAACCCCCT
Organism: Noctilio leporinus; assembly: GCA_004026585.1. Lineage (NCBI taxonomy): Eukaryota > Metazoa > Chordata > Mammalia > Chiroptera > Noctilionidae > Noctilio > Noctilio leporinus. The sequence continues at coordinate 197,487 of PVIW01001319.1, read as the reverse complement.
TAGAAGGTTAGAAGAGGGGGTCGGGGGAGTTGTTTACAGTCCAACAAGAAAGGTAGTAAGAATCAGATGAAAATATGAACACTTAAAAAACTCAGTATTCTGAAGCCTCTGAGCCTAGAAGCAACCAGTCCTATGTGTTACTAGAAACTGAAATCATCATTTTATTACAGAATAGCACAACTTTCGATATTAATAATGAAGACCTAGAGACATTCAGAGAGGATTGAATTGTGTCCAGTAAATGTTAAGGCATAGAGAGGTAAATACTCATTTTAGGAAATAGCATTTTAAGAAGAGGCTAGCCTGGCTGGTGTGGCTTAGTGGATTGAGCACCAGCATGCCAACCAAAAGGTCTCCTGTTCAGTTCCCACTCAGGACACGTGTCTGGTTTCTGGGCCAGGTCCCTAATGGGGAGTGTGTAAGAAGCAACCAGTTGATCTCTCCCTCTCTCTCCTCTCTCTCTTTCTCTTTCCTCTCTCTCTTATTCTCTCTCTCCCCCTCCCTCTCATCCCTTCCCCTCTCCCTAAAAATAAATAAAATCTTGTTTTTTTAAATGGTCCAAGTAGTAAAACCTCAAATATTGAGGAAATCTGATTATCCAGGTAAGATAGTTAAAAAACATTTAATAACTTTAAAGTCTTCTAATTTTTTCCATACTTGAGTTTTATAAACAAAAATCTACTTTGCCACTAAGGAAATATAATGGGATATAAACTTCCTGACACAAGCATCAGATATAGAAACATTCTAGTGGACGGGGAAATAGAGATAGATGAATTTTTTATTTTTTAATGCATAAACTCTTCTAAGCTAATTGTCTTTTTTAAAAAGTCAACTTTTTGAAGAAATATTTACATATAATATTTTAAGCATGTCAATTGAATACATTTACAAATGTATGCCCACACCTGTGTAACCACCACTCCAATTAATATAAAGTATGTTTCCACTTCCCCCAAAATCCCCAATTTATATAAAGTACGTTTCCATCTCCCCAAAAATACACACACCTGTGTAACCACCACCCCAACTTATATAAAGTATGTTTCCACCTCCCCCTTTACAGTCAGTCCCGACCCTCCAACATCTGTCTTGCTCCTGGAAACCAGTGATGTGATTTCTGTCATTATTGATTGTTTCACCTCTAGAATTTCATATAAACAGACTCACTGGATGTATCCAGTTTCCTTCCCTCAACACCCATGTTGATGCATATTATTAGTAGTTTATTCCATTTTATTACTGATTGGTATTCATTATATGAATTACTAAAAACTATTTATCTGTTTTTACCTGTTGCTTTCTGTTTGGGGGTATTATGAATAAAAATGCACAAGTCTTTTTATGAGCATATGTTTTCATTTCTCTTGGGTAAATATTCAATGTTGGGACATATGTTAAATATATGTTTAACTTTATAAGGAACTGCTAGATTCTTTTCCCAAGTAGTTTTATTATATTATACTCCCAATAGCAGTGCATGAGAATGCCAGTTAACACCCAAAACTTTGACTTACAAAGTAGCAGGGAGGAAATACTCTCTCTCTGAATGGTTTCCTTTCTCAACAGCACATTGTTTTGTCTGTTGCTTAAGGAGCTTCACCTTAAACTTATGTAAACCATTCCCAACACAGTTTTAAACCGTTTTAAGCTTCAATTAGCATTAATATTAATGATTGTTAATATACTGTTGATTATATATAAATAATAGTATGCATACTTAATATACTGTTGTTAAAACTAAAATTGTAAGCACAAAATATTTTCCCCCTACACTGATAGTAAAAACTGTTTCTAAAAGAGCAATTTTTTATTTATGTTCCTTTCTACTAAGTAGGCAATGATTATCATTGAATCCTTGACCATTCAGCATCTTAGCAATTGTTGTGATTCGCCCTTTCGAAAGTAGGCTTTGTGTGGAAGTCGGTGCCTCCATTCATGAAAGAACAGTTTAGTGATAAAGAGCTCTAGTTTAAAGAAGCAGTCAGGCCAGCATGAGAATCTTGGCTTCTTTCCATGGCCCCATTCTTTAATAACGAAAGCCTTGGTTTCCTCATGTATAATCTCAGGAGGTAAGAGTCATAATGATACATATCTCATATGATTATTCTGAGGACAATGATCTCATGTATGTAAAGCCTTTGGCAATGTTCCTGGTCCATATTTATTGCTCAATAAACAGAAGCTTTAAAAAAGATGTGTCCCAATGTGACTAAAGAAAGAAATCATCATAAGAAAAACAGGGATGTGTTCTAGAATGTAAATTCCCTCCCTCCTTGCTTTGACCAGGAGCATGTTCTCTCTCTCTGCTCTGAAGTCAGGGAGACTTCCATTACCTTAGCTTCCAATAAGCCCCATCCTCCTCAAGGTCATTCCCTTCCCCCAGCCTCCTGCTGGGGGCTGGCTAGGAGATACTGCCCTTCTCTCAGCTAGTTGCAGTCACCTGCCCAGAAGCCTCAGCTCTTTCAGCTAATCTCCTGCTGAAACATCCTACTTCCTTCCAGAACTCAACCTTAACCTCCCACATGCTCAAGAAACTGACCAACAAGCCCATGGGCTGAGGGGTTAAGATGCACCTGCTATGTGGACTCCAACCTCAACCATAATAGGACAGTAGGAAAAAACTCACTGGACTTACAACTTAAAGTTCCAGAAAATCACTTTTTAAGTTTAATTTTCCAAAGACATGAACTCTAAGGAAGGCTTTCAATTTAAAGACCATTTGGTAAATGTCTGTCTTTGTACCTGCACTTAAAGGCCTTTGCGAAGTAGCCGGAAACCAAAGTCTATCAGGAGGTGAATGAATTATACCAGTAAATAAGTTAATTTAAGAAGTGTAATGTGTTCATGTATATCTAGCAAATAATACAACTAAGGAAACTCAGTTTGAACTAGCATCATGACAGCAAGTGAACTACTCATTAAGGCATATCTAGTTACCCTTGCCTTTATGTGTGTTGTGCCCTTTGCCCTATGGCATTAGTTCCAACTTCAGATCAAAGATGGGTGAGGTATGGCAGAGTGAATAAGAGGAGCAAGGCAAGGTTATGATATGGCAGGACTGAAGTGAAGTCATGCTAGCTTTAGTTCAAGATCTTTCTGTCAAATACCCTACAAGATTATCTCATTCATCTCACTCAGTTCCCTTAGCCAGAACTGGTGAAGGTGCAAGACTGTCAAGTTTTGCATAAATATTGAAAATAGGACCCTAAGTAGGAGTACTTTTTAGGGAGGCTCATTAGACCTCCGATGCTCTGCCCTAGGTCAGTTGAGTTACATGGAGAAGAAAGAATAACAGAAAATTTGGGTGAATTATTCTGATGAGCTTGGAGAGTTTAAAACGAATACCCTTGGCATTTTGACATCCTAATTTATTTTTCTTTGGTTTTCCTGACAGAAAGGTATACAGCAAATGAGAAATAATCAAGATTCTTCTTCAACTGCTCAAAAACTCACCATGCTTCTTTCTTGAAATATTTACCAATTTAAAAACTAAAGTTAAATTTTTGGCAGCTGTTTCTAAAAATGTGTAGTGTCTTAGATCAAAGTTTTCTTGTGTTAGTTCAAACTAATAAGTATATGTCTATAGCAAACATTTTGTGCCATTTACTCAAACAGAAAATGTGGGTGCTTATTTTTTTCCATTTTCTTTTTTCAATAGCAATAACAGTCTATAAAGATTTTTTTCTTTGATCACTTTGACAAATTACCTAAGATTGGTCATATCTTCTACTTTGGTTTACATGAGTATTACAACTAATACTGTCCTACAAAATAACAAATTTGTAGGTGTACCTACAAAATAACAAATTCAGTGTATAATTATTGTAGTTTATCTTTTAAAGGAGAATTGCATTGTTTTAAGAACCCTTCTTTCTGTTAAAAATATATTTCCAAATTTCAGATGTTTCTTTTCCTTTTTTATTTATATCTTATTTATTATGCTATTACAGTTGTCCTGATTTTTCCATCTTTGCCTTCCTTGCACCCAGCACCCCCCAGTCCCTCAGGCAACACTCCCACCATTGTTCATATCCATGTGTCATGCATATAAGTTCTTTGGCTACTCCATTTCCTGTCCTGTACTTTACATCCCCATGGCTGTTCCATAACTACCAATTTGTACTTCTTAATCCCCTCACCTCTTCACCCATTCCCCTACTCCCTCCTCCCAACTGGCAACCAACAAAATGGTTTCTGTATCCATGATTTTGTCTCTGTTCTTTACTTAGTTTGTTGATTAGATTCAATTATTAATAGATTTGTGTTTTTTGCCATTTTATTTTTCATAGTTTTGATCTTCCTTTTTGTAAATAAGTGCCTTTAACATTTCATATAATGAGTGGTGATGATGAACTCCTTTAGTTTTCCTTTTGTTGTTGTCTGGGAAGCTCTTTATCTGCCCTTCCAAATGATGTCTTTGTTGGGTAGAGCAGTCTTGGCTGTAGGTCCCTGCTTTTCATGACTTTGAATATTTCTGGCAAATCCCTTCTAGCCTGAAAAACTTCTTTTGAAGGGGACAGAGGGGAGCAAAAAGGGGATGGATGTAATACAACAACAATCAAATTAAATTTAAAAAATTATTTTGAGAAATCAGCTGATAGTCTTATGGGAACTCCTCTGTAGTTAACTAACTGCTTTTCTCTTGCTGCCTTTCAGATTCTGTCTTTATGTTTAACCTTGGGCATTTTAATTATGTCTTTTTGAATGCACCTGTTTGCATCCATCATGTTTGGGACTCTCCGTGCTTCCTGGATATGCATGTCTATTTCCTTTACCAAACTAGGAAAGTTTCCTTTCATTATTTTTTCAAATAGATTTCCAATTTCTTGCTCTTTCTCTTCTCCTTCTGGCACTCCTATGATGCAAATGTCAGACCTCTTGAAGTTGTCCTATAGTCTGCTGATACTATCCTCATTTTCTTCTTCTTCTTCTTAATGTTCTGATTGGTTGTTTTGCTTCTTTATGTTCCATATCATTGATTTGAATCTTGACTTTGCCCACTCTATTGTTATTTCCCTGTAAATTGTTCTTTATTTCAATTAGTGTATCTTTTGTTTCTGAATAGATCTTTTTTATGCTGCTGAGGTCCTCACTAAGTTTCTTGAGCATCCTTATGATGAATGTTTTGAACCCTGCATCTGATAGATTGCTTATCTCCATTTTTTTCAGCTCTGTTTCTGGAATTTGGATCTCTTCTTTCATTTGGGCCATGTTTCTTTGTCTCCTTATTTTGGCAGCCTCCCCATGTTTTATGTGTCATCATATATGTGACATAAATGATTATGGTTATATAACATTAACCTGGAAGGTAATTAACCACGGAACATCTAATACCCTCATATTCCAAATGAAAAGGTTAAGGTCCATGGAAGTGAAATGACTAACCCACAGGGACTCAGCCAGTTAATTGAATTTCAGAATCAATTAGCAGATGTACACTGTATGCCTCCTGTGAACGCAGGTTCCTCAAATGTTGGCAATTTATCCACAACTTCTTTCCCTGGGTTATCGTATTGCAAAACTGCCATGTCTGTGGCATAGACCCATACTTGTTTCTTCACATTATACTGACTCCCTAGCTTTGTAGGACCAGGAAATGGCATATTTCTCTTCAGCTTTGCAGATGCCTATTTGTTTACATTGTGAAACGGTAACCATGGTAGCTTTAATGTTGTCAATATCAAGCCTGTCAATATTATTGTGTTGTGGTATCACTGAAGTTGTCAAACAATCATTACTATCCTTCCTTGTGTTTATATTTAGCAGTGACTGTTAAGGGTATGATTATAAGATGTAAATAAGCTCCACCCAGAGTGAGCTGGAATAACTAAATGATTGCCTGGGGACCTAGGTTACCCAATGCAGATTGCACTCGGAAATGAAAATATCTAGCATAGACAACTTTATGATAACTATAAATTTGGCTTCCTGCTATTATCACTTCAAATTATATATGTTTGATGAGGCATAATTTTTTATTAGATCCAGAGAATACCAGGGTAGACTACATCATGATGAAATTATGATTTGAATTTTAATTAAGTTTTGTTCATTCCCCAATACCAGTTAATGAAATAAATCCAACTGTAGTTATACAAATAAATAGATGAAAAAGGAACAAATTATATTGCTCATCCAAAACTGTTGGCATTTTTTTTTTTTTTTTTTTTTTTTTGAGGGGTTGGGGGTGCTCCAGACTGAGTATATTCAGCAATTTAGGGACATCAATATCAAGGACCTTGTTTCTTTCCTTCGCTCCACAGGTCCATGGTTGATATTTATCCTCAGGTTAGTGGCAGCCTGACTGTAGCCATTCCAAGAGTTACATGCAGAAATGACAAGGTCTAGCCCTGGCTGGTATGGCTCTGTGGATTGAGTGCTGGCATGCAAACCAAAAGGTTGCTGGTTCAATTCCCAGTCTGGACACATGCCTGGGTGGCAGGCCAGGTTCCCCAGTTGGGGCTGTGCAAGAGGCAACCCATAGATGGATCTATCACATCAAAGTTTCTCTCCTCTTTCTCTCTCCTTTCCTCTCTCTCTAAAATAAATGAATAAAATGTTAAAAATAAAAATGACAACGTCTAGAGGAAAAAAAAAAAGAGGTCTCAATCTTTTCTCTTTTTTCTTGTTATGTAAAATAACTTTAACGAATTTATCTAGAACTGTTACACAAATTCTCTTTTAAACAAGTTCTTCAGCTTTGTTTAAACATGTTTGTTAGCATTTTGGGGGCCTTTTCATGAATCCTCTTTGATCAACCTTATGGTGGTCATTTCTGAAAGACAGATGTCTAACTCTGGATTTTGCCATCTCTGATTAGAGAATTAAAATACTGAATTTAGCCCAGTCAGGGTTCTCTAAAATTTTAGTTTGATAACCTCTATTAAAACCCTGCATGTAAATCAATGTTCCTCATTTCTGACAAAAAGAGCATGTTAAAACCTTTTCAACAAAATATCATTAGTGAAGTGGAGAGGGAATTTAGTGTGAAGGAGTTCGATCTGCTCCATTCTGCTTGCTGTATTTCTCCCTTTTCTTCATTCAGCACAACCAGAATTCAGACATTAAGAATAAATGTTTATAACAAGAGATGTCATAGAATGTGTGAAGTCACAGCTGGAATTGCCTCTGACACATCTTCTTGTCTGTACTAACTATGCCATCAGCTACATGAGACTATAATATAAATAAGAGAAAATTGAGTTACCTGAATAATGAGCTGTTTCTCCATAATCCGAGTCACTTTTAATTCATTCTGGTGAGTACTCAACTTCTAACCACAATATTTATTGTTTGGCCATTTTTCTGAATCACAATTATGTTTTTGAGTACATACACAATTAGAATTTCATAAAGGTTAAAGAGTCAGGTGGAATAAGCTAGTGGAAACAAAGTGACATAATTTTAAATATTAAAACTGGCATTTGCCACACTAACAGACATTTCTCCTATTTTTAAATGGGCAAACAAAACAATGGCAAATATCCTTCCTGTACATGGCTTGGGGGCCAGGTAATATATTGTTTTCCTAAAGTGTTTAAGTCATCAAAGTAGCAGAAGGAGGTCAGTGTCTAGTGTTACTTAATAGCTAGAAACATCAGGATGATCTTAGATTTGCTTTTCAAAACATTTTCACAAGGGAAAATACTAATTAAAAATTAAAAAGCAAAGTTTTAGAGTATGCATAAAATAAACAGAAATAAAATTTAAAGTCTACCTCTGTAAGGGTATTGAATGTCATTTAAATTTTCAAATATTAATACACTGTCATTATGTTTACATTGTGACAATTGTGAGTTTTCTTCACCCGACTTTTATCCCATGGAGCACTGTGACTGTTAAACTAATATTTATTCATGATTTATGCTTTCTGAACTCAAATCTTTGGAACAAAATTAATAAATCATATGTTGATAGCATGGCAGAAACTAGACAATTTGATGAGCAAGTTCTGTGTGATTGGTACCACTTATTCCTACTTTCAGTTTATGAACATTTTCTACTTAAGATATAAAAACTCTTAGGAACTTGTGGAAAGTGGAGAAATTCAGTTTGTTACCTGAGTTACTCAAAGATGGGCTGAAGCCAGGCTGGACCAAACCAATATATGGTCAATACACCCTTTCAAATATAATTGGCAAAAAATATCACATAGTTTGACTTCATAGCAGAGCGAAACTCTTAATTCAAGACCCTCCTGCAGCAGTTTATATCCATTTGTTCTTGCTTTTTTTCTCAGAGGAGCTTTAGAGTATAACTGAGTACTCTCTGTGGAACTATAACTAACTTAGGAGACAAAGGTTCATTGGAAATTAGTACAGGAAGCAGTGCTGGTTGGAATACCAAACAGGACTGTCTGTTAGTTACTGAGTTGCTTTCCATGGTGGTGTAGTAACTGTAGCTTTAAAAACACCCAGGAACTCTCTTTGCTGCATCTACTGTGAGGATGAAGACCATTCTCAGCAATTAGAATGTCCACATCCCAGAAAATACCAGCATCACTCTGAATGGGTACACAATTACAGTGAAGGGCCCCAGAGGCACCTGGCAGAAGGACTTCAATCATATCAATGTACAGCTCAGTCTCCTTGGAAAGAAAAAGGAGAGGCTCCAGGTTGACAAATGGTGAGGCAATAGAAGGGCACAGGACACTGTTCACACTTTCTATAGCCAGGTACAGAACATGACCAAAGGTGTTACCGTGGGCTTTGGTTGCAAGATGAGGTCTGTGTATGCTCACTTCCCTATCAACGTCAATATTCAAGGGAGTGGTTCTCTTATCAAAATTAGAAATTTCTTGAGTGAAAAATATATCCACAGGGTTCAGATGAGGTCAGGCATTGCTTGTTCAGTATCTCAAGCCCAGAAAGATGAGTTGATTCTTTCTTTCTTTTCTTTTTAATTTATTTTTTTTAGATTTTATGCATTATTTTTTAGAGGGAATGGCAGGGAGGGAGGAAGAAAGGGAGAGAAGCTTCAATATATGGTTGCCTTTTACCTGCCTCCAGCTAGGGACCTGGCTAGAGACCTGGCTTACAGCCTGGTTATGTGCCCTGGCTGGGAATCAAACCAGTGACTTTTGGGTTTGTAGGTGCTCAATACACTAAGCCTCCAACCAGGGCAAAGATGAGTTGATTCTTGAATGAAACAATAGTGAACTTGTATCAAATTCAGCTACTTTGACACATCAAGCCAAAATTATTAAAAACAAGGATATCAGAAAAAATTTGGATGGTATCTTATGTTTCTGAAAAAGAAACATTTCAGCAGGCTAATTAAGATCTAAGTTGTCCAGCTATAGAAACAGCATGATGCCAAATGATTCCTTAGACCTATTTGCAATATTTTAAAGATTTGATAAAAGCCACAAATTAGAGTGCGGGGTGGGGGGGGGGGCACACCCAGGAATTATTTTCTATATTTAAATAAGGTATGATTGTTTTTTAAATAAATTTTATATTTTAGAACAGTTTTATAATTACAGAAAAATTACAAAGATAGTATAGAAAGTCCCCATATACCTCCCACCTAGTCTCTCCTATTATTAACATGTAGCTAACTGGACCACCTAGGAGAAATGAATAAATTCCTAGAAACATGCAATTTTCTAAGATTGAATCATGAAGAAATAAAAAAATCTCAATAAACTGGTTTATAGTAAGGAGATTGAACTAGTAATCAAAGACCTCCCAACAAATCAAAGTCCAGGACCAGGTGGCTTCACTGGTGATTTCTACTAAACATTCAAAGGAGAAGTAATAAGAACCTTTCTTAAACTCTTCCAAAAATTGAAGAGGTGAGAATGTTTCCAAACTCATTTTACAAGACCAGTATTACTCTGACACCAAAGCCAGACAAGGACACCACAAGAAAAGAAAATTAGAAGCCAATATCTCCCAATGAACATACATGTAAAACTCTTCAACAAAACATCAGCAAACCAAATTCAACAATACATTACAAAAACCATAGATTATAATTAAGTGGGATTTACTCAAAAAATGCAAGGTTCACCATTTATAAATTAATCAAACTGATATACCACATTAACAAAAATAAGGATAAGAATCATGATTATCTCAATATATGCAGAAAAAGCATTGACAAAATTCAACATCCTTTTGTAATAAAAGCTATTAACAAAGTGGGCATATGGGAACCATACCTTATCATAAAGGCCACAGATGATAAGCCCACAGCTGATTCTACAATGAAAAAAAATGAAAGCTTTTCCATCATACTCAACAGTGAAAAGCTGAAAGCTTTTCTTCTAAGGTCAAGAACACCTTTTATTTGATAGAGTATTAGAAGTCCTAACCAGAGCAATTAGGCAAGAAAAAGAAGTAAAAGGCAACAAAATTGGAAAGGAAGAGGTAAAACTGTCAGTATTTAGGAAAGACATGATTTTATATATAGAAATCCCTAGTATAAAGGAAACATGGACATGGACAACAGGTGGGATTGACTTTGGGGGGAATGGGTGGGTGGGGAGGGGGACAGAGGGGAACAAAAAGGGGATGGATGTAATACAACAACAATAAAATTAAAAAAAAAAAAAAAAGAAAGAAATCCCTAAAGACACCATCAAAAAACTGTTAGGAATAATAAACTTAGTAACGTTGCAAGATACACTTTAATATACAAAAATTTGTAGCATTTTTATACACTAAAAACAAATTATCATAAACAGAAATTAAACCCAAAACACTAATTTGAAAGAATATATGCATCCCTGTGTTCATTGCATCATTATTTACAATTGCCAAGATCTGGAAAGAGCCCAAGTGCCCATCAGTAGGTGAGTGAATGTACAAGCTGTGGTGCCTTGGCCAGATAGCTTAGTTGGTTGGAGCATTATCCTATATACTGAAACGTCATGGGTTTGATTCCCCTTTGGAGCACATATCTGAGTTGTGGGTTCAATTTCCAGTCAGGATGCACACAGGAGGCAGTCAATTGATATTTCCATTTCACATTGAAGTGTCTCTCTATTTCTCTCTCTCTTTTCCCTTCCTCTCTCCCTAAAGTCAATGGACATGTCCTCAGGTGAGAATTAAAAATAAACAAACAAACAAAAAAAACTGTGGTGCATTTATACAATGAAATACTATGCCATAAAAAAAGAAGGAAATCTTACCTTCTGTGACAGCTTATGTGGATCTGGAGAATATTGTGCTAAGTGAAATAAGACAGAGAAAATCAAATACCATGTGGTCTCACTATTATGTGGAATCTAATGAACAAATAATTTAACAAATAAAATAGAAATGGAAGTATAGATACATAGATCAGACTGGCAGCTGTCAGAGGGGAAGGGAGTTGTGGATTAGGTGAAAAAAGGTGAAAGGGTTAAGCAAAAAAAAAAAAAAATTTTTTTAATCTCATATTTTTCTACTCCATTGCTGGCTGAGAGGAAGCTCTAAGAGACAGGATCAGCATTCATCCAGGGCAATTGCAGACCATACCCAACTTCCTTAATTTTCCCTCACCTGCATATGATGCTTTCTTCTTACTGATTGGATTTGTCTGCAAACTGTGGTAGTTAATAACAATTAAGGTAGATTAATGTATAAGATCTCACTTGTTTGGCTGAACAAAAGGGCTGATATTTGTACTTCCTGGCTGAGGAACTAGGAGACCTACTAAGTCATGGACTCCCTGTGTTCCTTGAAGCAGTGCTTCTTAGACTGGAATGTATGAGGTCTGTCTAGAAAATGTCAAGCCATTGTTAATATAACAAGAATGGTTTGCACAACATCGATGTTGCGATGTTCCCTGGCAGCCCAGGAGAGTGAGTTGGAATGAGCATGTGTGAACAATGACAGTTTCACTGTACTGGTCAGTGGGGGTAGATGCCATTGAGTGAACATGTGTACTGTGTGACCATCACATTCAAAATGAGAAAGTAGAGCAACAAATCTGCATCAGATTTTTCATTAAGTTTGAACATTCCTCCATGGAAACTATTTGGATAGTTCAGAAGCTTTCAGGGACGATGCAATGAGTGCAATGCAAATAAAAGTGAGGAATAAATGCTTCAAAGTCATAGCAAAATCAAGACCATGCTAACTGTGTTTTTTGATTGGGAAGGTGTTGTCCATCATAAGTATGCCCCTCCAAGCCCAAGAATTAATAAGGAGTACTACCTCAATGTTTGTTGGTTGAGAGACACAATACAATGAAAATGGCCACAGCTATGGGCAACTGGTGACTGGCAGCTTCATCACAACAACATGCCCACCCATGCATCATCACGTCTCGAGCAGTCTTTTGGCAAAACATCAAATCACCCAAGTGACTCTAGATTTGGTGCCCTGTGACTTCTGGCTTTTCCCAAAACTAAAATCGCCTTTCAGAAGGAAGAGATTTCAGATCATCGATGAGATTCAGAAAAATACAAAGAGGCTGCTGATGACTATTCCAACAAAGAATTTTGCAATGTTTTAGACAGTGGAAGAAATGCTAGGAGAACTGTGTGAGGTCCCAAGGTGCCTACTATGAAGGGGACTGAGGCATCATTGCCCTACATACAGTGTTTCTTGTATCTTCTTCAATAAATGTCACTACTCGTCAAAAATACATAGCTGGATACTTTCTGGACAGTTATATATAATGTATATAATACATAGGCATGGACAGCAGTATGGTGATCACCAGAGGGAAAGGTAGGAGGGGGGTGGAAAAGGACAAAGGAGGGATAAATGAGGATGGAAACACACTTTACTTGGGGTGATGAGTGCACTATGCAGTATGCAGATAATGTTTCGTTGAGTTAAACACTAAACCTGTATGCTTTTGTTAACCTGTGTCACCCCAATAAACTCAATAAAAACAAAAGAAAACTTAAGAAAAAAAATACCATTTGCATTTATATCAAAAAGAGTTAAATACTTAGAAATACACTTAACCAAGAAGGTAAAAGACTCATACACTGAAAACTACAAGACACTGATGAAAGAAACTGAAGAATGCACAAGTGGGAAGATATTTTGTGCTCATGGATTGGAAAAATTAATGCTGTTAAAATGTCTACACTACCTAAAGTAATCTACAGAGCCAGTACAATCTCTATTATAATTCCAATGTCATTTTTTACAGATGTAAAACAAATAATTCTAAAATCTGTATGGAACCACAAAAGACCTTGAACAACCAAAGCAGTCTTGAGGAAAATAAATAACAAGGCTGGAGGCATTACACTCCCTAATTTCAAATTAAATTTACAATTATAATCAAAACAGTACAGTATTGGCATAAAACAAACACATAGCTCAATGAAACAGAATAGAGAGCCCAGAAATAAACCCACACATACATGGTCAATTAATTTATGACACAAGAGGCAAGAATTTACACCAGGTTAAGGGCAGTCTCTTCAATAAATGGTTTTGGAAAAATTGGACAGTCACAGGCAAAAGAATGAAACTAGAGTACTATCTTACACCATACACAAAAATGAACTCAAAATAAATTACTGACTTACAGGGATTAAGAAGTACAAGTTGCTAGTTACAAAATAGTCAAAGGGATATAAAGTACAACATAGGGAATATAGTCAATAATATTGTAATAACTACATCTGGTGTCAGGTGGGTACTAGACTTAGCAGGGGGATCACTTTGTAAATTATATAAATGTCTAACCACTAAGCTGTACAACTGAAACTAATATAAAATAATAATGGAATATCCAAAATAATTAATTAAAAGTAAATAAATTCTACTGGATGAAAGAAATAAGTTAAATGTCAGACTGAAAACATAAAACTCTTAGAAGACAACATAGTCAATAAGCTCCTTGACATCTGTCTTGGTGATGATTTTTGGACCTGACTCCAAAAGCAAAGGCAAGAGAAGCAAAAATAAACAAGTGGGACTACATCAAGTGCAGCAAAGAAAATCATCAACAACATAAAAAGACAAACCTACTTAAAAAGAGAAAATATTTGCAAATCGTATATCTGATAAGGGATTAATATACAAAATATATAAAGTACTCATGCAACTCAAAAGCATAAAACAATTTGATTTAAAAATGGGCAGAGGATCTGTATAGAACTTTTTCCAAAGAGGACATACAGATGGTCAACAAGTACATGTAAAGATGCTCAACATCACGTAATCATCAGGAAAATGCAAATCAAAACCACAATAAGATATCACCTGATCCAACATTGCTAACTATCTTGCTATGTGAACCTAAATAGTAGATATATGATCGCTGCATCTCTGTTTTTCCATCTGTAAACAAAGAGATGGGTTTTAAAATATGGTCAGTGTAAGTGAAGACAGGAGAGTTGTGAGATTGAGACAAAGATAGGAAGGAGATTAGGGACCAGAAGAAAATTGTTTTTTAAAAGAATCTAAGTTCTCAGATTTTCTTATTGTAACAATATAGAAACAATCTCCAAAATAAGTGAGAACAGGAAGGATTATTTAATAAATGATTTAGCTTTCATTATGAAAAAAGAAAAATAGGTGAATGCCTCACCTCATACGGATGGATTATTTTAGATCGATTAAGGGCCTGAATGTGTAAAATAGACTTTACAAACTTTAGAAGGAAATACAGGAGAATATTTTTATGTCGCAGGGGAGAGATTATTTCTCCATCAGTACACAAAAAGGAAAGGGACAGTTCATAAGGGGAAAGATTACATTAAGAAGTAAAACTATTTTATGCAAAAGCTACTATAAAGTTAAGACACAAACCCTGGATGGGGAAAATATATTTCAACTCATAAAAGAGCAAATATGTTGGTTTCCAAGCTATATAGTTAGAGAATCCATACAAATCAGAATAAAAAAGATGAACATCTGACTACAAAAATGATCAGCAAAGGGTACCTTCAGACGGTAGGGAAAGGAGATTTAAAGAACCGATAAATATAAGAAAGGATGCTAGCATTACTAACAATTAAGAGAAATGCTTACTAAAACAGAGATACCATTCCTCACCTTTCAGTGTGGCAAAAATAAAGTATGACTGTTTGCCTGTTGGGCAAGATGGATGGAATGGAGAATTTTTTTCCACTTGCTGGGCATGAAGTTTACACAGCCCTTTAGAAAGCGAGTGGGCAATGCCTGGTAAAGTTGAAACGTGATCAAGAAAGAAGCAATTTTACCAGTAGATATATTCCCTAGAGAATTTGCTGCAGAAGCCCTGTACAAGAACATTTACCAAAGCATTCTTTGTTATGGCAAAACCTAACGTTTGTTAATGGAAGAAAAATAAAATAAATTATACTAGGTTTATATTTTGTTTCCTTCATTGCTGTGTTCCCAGCTGCCAACCAGTTCTAGGAACATTGTGCACATAAATATTTCTTAAGTGAATAAATATGAAGGAACACTCACAGCAGTTAAAAATGAATATAGAGTAGATGAGGCAAAAGTAGGTTTACAGTTATTTCTATGGAAAATAATACAATAATGAATAAAGAATAATATACAAATAAACTCTGTGTTTCCTATACTCACAACAGTAAACCTACTCTTGCCCCACCCTATAAACTAGATCCATATGTATCAACATGGATAGATTTCAGAGAATGTTGGGTGAACAAAATGATCTTGAAATATGTACTTTATGGTACAAAATATACATAAAGCAATGTATATTTATAAATACCTATACATTGTTTATAAATACCTATGAAGTAAAGGGAAACAGTATAAATCAAAATATAGTAGATAAAATTTCTAAAATTTATTTACTGAGTTTAAAAGTCAAGTCAATCTCATAAACCATACAACAAAAAGACAAGAAAATAAAATATGCAAGAGAAAACTCATTAAGCAGAGACACCCAATCTTATTAGTCCAATTTCTGATGAATAAATATGCCAGAAAAGTAGAGACAAATGTAATAGCATAAATAATAAAAATATAATTATTAAAAATACAAGTGCTTCAAAACAAGGATAAAGATAAGAAGAGGTATAGTATTTGAAGAGATTAATAATACCTAACATTTTACTGAGTGCCTATCATATGCCAGGCATTGTGCTGAGTGTTTTACATGTATTATTTTCATTTACTCTTTAAAATAGTCCAATGAGTTAGTACTGTTATTATCTCCATTCATAGATAAGGAAACTAAGTCACTGAGGGTTAAATAACTTGCTCAGAATTACATGACCAGTGACAAATGGAGCACAGATTAGATCCCAAATCTTACTGATACAAAAACCTGTGAGTTTAGAAAATATGAGCATATTTTTTAAGAACTAAGTTAATTACTAATTATAATATCAACACTCAGAGACGTATTTTAATATATCTCATTCTGTGTAGTACTTCTATGTGTGATACATTTATTTCTTAACAATTTGGGCATCATGCCTATATGTTATATATTATTTGGTAAACTACTCTTTTAATTTAAGTATAAGTTAATATTATTTCATTGATTCAGTATTCTTCTGCATGATCAGTTTTAATGTCTGCTTGGTATTTATTTATTTAATAAATATTATTGTTGTACAAGGCACTTTTCTAGACGTTTGTAACACAAAGTGAACAGACAAAAATCCCTGAATTTGTGGAGCTTACATTTTAGTGGGGGAAGTAACAACAAACATAGTAAGTGAAGTAAGTGTTATGTTGGGAGCTGATGCATACTACATGGCTTAAAAGATACAGCAGGATAAAGGGATCAGGAGACCTAGAAGGGTGGCAGGATGGTTGAACTTTTCTTTGAGAAAATGACATTTGAACAAAGTTTTGATGAAGTAAAGAAGTAATCCAGGCAGGTATTTGGGAAGAAGCTCTTATAAAATTGAGGTATAATTCACAGATCATAAAATTTGCTCTCTTATTACAGTGTACAGTTCAGTGGCTTTTAGTATATTCCCAAAGTTGTGCAACTGTCACCACTATGTAATTCCATAACATTATCATCACACCCTAAAAATCCCTGTATCCTTTAGCAGTCACTCCCCATTGCTTCTCCCTCAGCCCCTGAAAACCACTAAACTGTGCTCTAGCTGTGCTGGACATTTCATGTAAATAGAATCATGTAATGTGTGGCCTCTTATGCCTGGCTTCCTCCACTTAATGTCTACAAGGTTTATCTGGGTTGTAGCATGTATTATTACTTCATTTCTTTTATGGCTGAATAGGCTTCCTTTGTGTAGATGTTGATCAACATTTATTTCCATTCTTTGGCTATTACGAACAATGCTGCTTTGAATATTATGAAACTTATGTTTGGGTGAGAATATACATTTTTAATTCTACTGGGTATATGCTAGAGGTAGAATGGCTGGGTTATATGGTAACTGTATATTTAACTTTTTGAGGAACTCACAGATTGCTTTTCAACACGGCTGTGCCAGGGAGAAAGCACATAAATCCCAAGGAACAGCCGGTGAAAGGCATGTCTGCAGCATAGCAGGGAGGCTACTGTTGCTGGAATGGACCAAGTAAACCAATAAAGGGGTAAGAGAAATGATGGCAGCAGGGCTAGAATGTGAGGGCCCTTTAGTGGGTTGCAGAGACCTTGGCTTTTATTCTGAGAGAAATGGGGAGCCATTGGAGGCATTGGAGCAGAGAGATAATGTGAGGACATGGCTTCAGTTTTTAAAAGAATATGGCTGCCATGTGGAGAATAGATTATAGAGGAAAGAAGATTAGGAGACCATTGTAGTGATTTAAGCAAGAAATAACAATGGCTCAGACCAGGAAGGAAGCAGTGAGGGCAGTGAAAGTGGTTAGATTCTGGTTATGTTTTGAAAGTGCAGCCAACTAGATATTCTGATGGATTTGGTAGTAATGATAAGAGAAAGAAAAGCATCAAGAATAACTACACGTCTTTTGGCAGCCTGAGCCTCTGGAAGGGTGGAGACGCCATTGACTGAGATAAAAATGACTGAACGTGGGGCAGTTTTTGTGGGGGATGGTGGGTTCAGGAGTTCAGCTTTGACATGTTAAATCTGACAAGTCCCTACTCAGCCACAAGAAGATGTTAAATAATCAACTAGATATGCAAGTGGATTAGAGGAGAGAGATCTGGGATGAAGATACACATTTGGGATTAACCATGTTTAGGATTCTGAAGGGACTGAGTGTCCCTTCAGAGGAAAAGAGAAGAAGAGGACCCTAGACTAAACCCGGGGCTTTCTAGCATAAGATGATAGGAAGAACTAAAAAACAGTATCCATGAGGCAGAAGGAAACCCAATCAAGTGTCATATCCTGGAAGCCAAGGGAAGAAAGTGCATCAAGATTGAAGAAGAAAACAATCAGGCCAAATGCTGCAGAGAAGTCAAATAAGATGAAGGCTGATGATTGACTATTGGATCTAGCTGCGTGGAGGTAACTGACCTTGATGAGCAGTGTCTTTGGAGTGGTGGTGGCAAAGACTGATTGCATTGGCTGGAAGAGAGGAAGAAACTCTTGAGGCTAATGGGTAGGTTCATCATCTTAATTGTAGTAATGGTCTCATGGTGCATGCATATGTCAAAATTGATCAAATTGTGCACTTTAAATTTGTGCACTCTAGGGTACTTCAATTATATCTTAATAAAGCTGAAAAAATGATAATGGGAGGACAGAAAGGAAGAAACTCCCTTGTGAGGAAATTTACCACAAGGGGATCAGGAAAAATGAGGTAATAGCTACAGAAGAAGAGCAAAAGAGGGACCTTTTTATTCTGAGGTGGAAGAAATAACCATGTGTGTGTGTGTGTGCTGCTGGTAATGGTTCAGTAGGAGAGAGAAATTAATGGTGTTAAAGAGGAGAAAGTTGCTAGAGTGAACCCTGTAGAGCACATGCGCCTATGTAGGAGGGTGGGAGGATCTAGTGCACAAATGAAGAATGGAAGGCACAGGATGGGAACAGGAGAAGAGATAGCACCTACATGTACAGATTCCAGCGAGGAAGAGATAGGGTAGTAGTAGTTTTCTTAGGATTGCTTCGTTTTTCTCCATGAAGTGGGAAGCAAGGTCATCAATTGAGGATAAGGAACGGGGAGAACATGTTGGAGGTTTGAGGGGAGGAAAATGTCAATGTGAAATCATTGTCAAAGAGTAAAGGAATAGAGTGAAGAATGATTACTGGCCAGCAGTTAAGGCTTATGAGTCTTGTGGTCATGAATTTTCATTCAAAATAGTGGTTTGTTTCTCTCAAGCCATGTTCAGCAGTGAGGATACAGGAATAGAGGTGACAAAGAATTGGATCCTAGTTTCCCCAAGACTAGACAAGCAAGAGAGATAAAAAAAAAAAAAGAGTTGTGGATACGTGCAAGAAATTAATTATGATGATGAGCCATTTGTATAAACTGGGTTTGGAAGGAAGAAGGGACATTGAAGGGATGAAGGGGAGGGAAAAGGTTTTAGAACTAGAGGTCGGAGATTCTGAGGAAATCAAAAGACTGTTGGAGTTTGGTTAGTGAAGGGAGTGAGCTGGAAAGGTAGGAGGTGATGGGTCAGAGTGGATGCATAACACAGTAGTCCATTAGGTGGATGTACAGTGTTTCTTTAACCAGTTGATCTTTTTGCAGATAAACCAATAGGATCATGGAAGCTGTCTTCTTTATTTCTGCCACCTCTTGTAGCTTAGTCATTGCCACTTCTCCCTGAGAGCCAAGGATTTCTGTATGGTTCAGTCTCTTCTTTCTGAGATCATTTAACCCCAACCTAATTATTCTCTGTAAAACCTTTGCTCTCTGATCCCAACTGTCTGTAACACCTGCCCTTGAATCTTCCTGGGAATTCTGTGATTCCTTTGGGAATCGGAAGGGAAATGAGGGGAAACCAGTGCATTTGCCACATGTCCCTCCAGGGTCTCCTTGAGAACTACCTACCTTGTCATGTGTCCTTTCATTCAGTGTATTGTTTCTTCAGGGAGGATGGAGGATATCAGGGGCAAATTCTTCTCTATTCCTTTGTGTGTTTCTACACAAGCACTGGTTTGGTGTGCACAGCAGATGCTCAGTTAGCAGAGAGAGTGAGAAACTGTGCAGTCCCGTTGAAAACAGCTGCAGAACCCTGCAGTGGCCCACCCAGAGTCAGGTGAGAGGGGCTCTACATTGTGTTTGGGGAATGGAAGTAGGCAGTTCTTGGCTTGGCTTTGTTTTTATTAATGTAAGAAGTGCATATTGCTTTCTCCCTCCACTAAAAATGATTTTGATGAGTGAGAACAAAAGGAAATGCAGTTAAGCCAAGAAGTGGGTAACTGTATATTATTGATAGGGATGTATTCTCTGACCAAATACACACTTGTCCCGTTCTCACATTGGCTGCCCTCCATCCCCATACACACATCCCATGTGATGGGTGGTCTCCTAATGGCTGTGACTTCAGTAAACTGGGCATGTGAGGTCCCACTCCAGGGAACAGATGTTCATTTATTCTTTTGCTGCCTCACCTTCCTCAGTGGAATCCAGGGCTTAAGAGGTTATTTTTAGCCACTTTTGTCAAGAGGGAAAGGAGGAAAGGGAAGGTGAATGAGCTTGGATGTTCTGCTGCAACTTCCTATAAAGAATGGGCTTTAAGAAACATCCTTGGGAAGATTAATTCCTTTGTCAATAAATGTCGGCTGATAATCTAGTGCCAATTGCAGATGTCTGGGGAATGAACCTGTGGAAACTCAAGGAAAACTAAATCATCACGTAACATGGTGCTTGCTTTTTTTATTTTCCTTCCAAACACTGACCAGGCATCTGCCATTACCGTTCGTTTTTTAAATTGCAAAGGAAATGCCAAATGGTTTTTGCAACTCCAAAGGGCAAATTGGATATGTTTTGACATATGTTGAAAATAAATTATACTAAAATTTATTCACATATTCAATTATTTTTCTGGGACATACCAAACTAAATGTCAATTTCACTTCTTGGATCCCTCATGCACCAAGCCACTGACCTGCTTTGGACACTTAGCGACTGAGTTTAACTCAGAGTTAGCACTGAGCTTAGTAACAACAAGGCAGTCAGAGGCGCTTAGTACAGGTTCCCCTCATTCACACACCCACCCTACTTAAAAGAAACATTCTCCTCCCTCCGTGGCCGTTGGCTTTTGGTCACTTCCATGGTCTGTCGATTACCTTGGCTGCCAGACAACAGGTAAAGGCTAGGCTCCTACCTAGCCCAAGGAGCATCAGTTTTTATTGGAAGCTAAAAAGCCTTGGAAGCCTAGGGGAATAAATCTCTGAGACATTTTCATCTCCCAAAGTAGGAGAAAACAATGCCGGCCAGGCTTGTCTCATCTCCCTCCTTTCAGCCCCAAAGCTCACAGGAAGATTCCTGTTGAAACCGAAGCAGGGGCTTTCGCGTTTTTTAACGGCAGCCCTCAGGAATAAGTTTTACAAGTCAACCCTATACACCCAAGCACAAAACAAAACGCAACCTTGCAATGTACAATGAACCACAGTACTGTATTTTTTTAACCCAGTTTCATTCAATTCTATATCTTTTTTTTTTTTAAAGTGCTGCTCAAGACTTACTAAATTGATTTCGCAGCCTACTCATGGGTCACTCACTACCCAGAGCATGAAAAACACCGTCCTAAACTAGCCGAATAGTGGTATAAAGTGTGCATCTGCTCCATGGTTAAACCACACCTGGATGCCTTAACTAAGCAACTCTGAGGAGTCAAGCATGGTGTTGGGCACTACCTGCAGCTTCACAACCACCTAGAAGGTCAGAGTACTATAGTGACCCTCCCTTTACAGATGAGACTCAGCTGGGGTGAAGAGCTAATCTGAGGTCCCCCGACCCAGAATTCAAATGCCAGCTGACTCTGAATCCCTCTCATAACCCTGACCCTGCCTGCTCAAAGCCCGCTGGTAGCCACCCATTTCTCTCAGGGTCAAGTTAAACCTCTTACCTCTCCAGCTTTATTCTCTCTTCTCTCCTACTTTGCACTACAGCCTTCTGGGAGCTTCCTTCAGCTGCTCCAACATGCTGGGTCTTTGTGCACACCTCTCCCGAGAACTCTCTTCTCCCTCCCCACGGCCTGGCTGGCTCCTCTCATTATTTAGACTTCAGCTTAAACCTCTCTTCTCCAGGACACTTTCTCTGAATGCCTCTGTCCACCCACCCACCCCACAACTAGAGTAAGTGCCTCCCCGTACGCACCCAGACATTTGATTATTTTGCTTCTATATCCAACTGTGTGTTGGTAAGTGTTCAGCAACCAGTTCTCTGGGGAAAAGGGGGAGAAAGGGAGGAGTGACTTGTAGCATGCTGGTTTCCATAGTGTAAAATACTTCCAGCTGTTGCCAATTTAAGCTATCGATACGGCTTCACTGAACATAAAGTTGGGAAAAAATCGATGAAATGGTACAAGCTGGCTCCAGCACTCCAGCAGGTTTCTCTTGTCTTGTCTTCTCTGACCTGGGGAAGGGGCACAGTCATCTTTGTCTTGCTGACCACTGAATATCTCCTCAGTGAATTAAAAAAAAAAAAATAGTAAGGAAAGAAATGGCAGGAAAGAGAAGGGGTTGCTAACCTGAGAAATACTAAGGTTATCAGATGTATTGCTTCACAATGAGTAAGGAAGAAATGGGAGAGAAAAGGATGACGTCTGTGTGTAATAAAAACCATAACCCACAATCACCCCCTCCTTTTAGATGAGAAAATGCCTCCACATGCATTGTGTCATTTGATCATTTTTGCAAAAACGTTGTAAGAGTGTTATTTAGTAAATGAAGATACTGTGTCACCCTAAGGTAAAATGATCTTTATAGGGTCCCAGGGTTCACACCTGAGCTAGAACTACGCTCTCTTGAATTCTGACTTCATATTCCTTTATTATTCAAGTGGCTTCCCCTATCAACATACCTTACTCATAGGATGAAAGCAGACATCTGGACATATGCAGCAATTGCCTTGGGGAGGGTTAAAGGCACAGGGAAGGATGAAGACTGTCCAGGCCTGATAGATGTTGTATGTGCCCATTTGTACATGTAACACAGATTTGGGGGGACAGAATATGAAGTGAGTGACAAAGCCATGAATGATAGTACAATTGTCCCTCATTATTCTTAGGGTACTGGTTCCAGGACCCCCAAGGATACTGAAATCCAGGATGCCCAAGACCATTACACATAACTTATACGTACCCTCCCACACACTTTAAAGCATGCATTTATTTATTTATTTAGTAGAGAGAAGAGAAGAGAGGGGAAAGAAAATGAGAGAAGCATTGACCCATTGCCTCTCATATGCAACCTAACTGGAACCAAACGCACAACCCGGGCATGTGCCCTGACCAGAATCGAACTGGCTGTCTTTTGCTTTGCAGCACAAGGAACGCCCAAGTCACACTGGTCAGGCCCCCCACATATTTTAACTCATCTCTAGATTACTTACAATACCTAATACAATATGAGTGCTATATCAATAGGTGTTATACTATAGTATTTAGGGAATAATGACAAAGGAAAAAAGTCTGTACATATTCAGTACAGATGCAACCATTATAGACCTAACTACATAGTCAGCAACAACATATATA
Source organism: Noctilio leporinus (assembly GCA_004026585.1). Classification (NCBI taxonomy): domain Eukaryota; kingdom Metazoa; phylum Chordata; class Mammalia; order Chiroptera; family Noctilionidae; genus Noctilio; species Noctilio leporinus. The sequence continues at coordinate 174,024 of PVIW01001319.1, read as the reverse complement.
TATATATATACTTTTATATATAAATTTACTATCTGTGGTTGTTAGAATCTGCAGGTGTGGAACCTGCAGATATGCAGGGCCAACAGACTGGGAGGTGGGATTGTGAGTAGTTAAGAGCAGGGTGTCAAGAAGCTGATACCTGGGTTCACATCCTGTTACATCACTTTGCTGTGTGACCTTGGCCCTCTGTTCTTTTTGGGTTATCATTTTCTACTATTAATAATAGGTTTTTTAAAATGGTCCCTGTGTCAAAGGATTGGTGTAAGGATTAAATGAGATAATACATGCTAATTGCTTAAAGCAGTGCTTCAATGTTGAGTGAACACTCAATAATTATTTTCATGTCTTTTATTGCCTCCTTTTTTCCCCCCAGTGGTTCCTACAATACACTAAGGTAATTTAGCCTCCTGCATTGATATAAATCATAGGAAAAGAAAACCTTGCCAATACTGTAGTTCTGCCAGTATGAGTAGGGATGCAATGCCACCCAGCATTTGAGCTCAGGAATGTTTCAGTAAGTATTTCTGAGGAAACTTCAAATATGTCAAAAAAAACTGCTCTGAGATAGGCACAGACTTAGCAGAAAAGCCAATGACCACTTGGGCTATTCTTAGCAAAAGCTCTGATAATTTCCCTTCTCCATATACATTTACTAGTAGCTTTGTACGCCTATGACATACTTTTCAAAGTATAATCATGAGTAAAATGTACAGAGACATTAAATTCCATGTAATCCAAATCCTCTACCATTTTCCCACCATGTCTGCTATATAGTTATTTCTCTGTGTTTCATTTGTATGCCTGTGTCTACTGTCTTCACAACTCCTTTAGGGCAGACACTTTGCTTTTTTAAATCAAGACAACAGTTTTTATGTTTTAAATAGATTTTTTTAACAAAACTAAAAAAAGAAAGAGTTGTGGTGTGGTGTGAAAATTACATGAAATTCACATTTCAGCGTTCATAAAGTTTTATTTTAAGTTTTTAAATAATCCTTTGTTTACTATTATCTATGGCTGTTTTCATGCTGCAATGGCAGAGTTCAGTAGTTGTGACAGAGATCGCTGGCCTGCAAAGCTTAAAATATTTATTATCTGGCCCTCTACAGAAAAGATTTGCTGACTCCTGACCTAGAATAACTAGTAAATCCCTAAAAAGTTAAGGTTTTATCAGTAAATGCTACAATGGCTATACTGAAGCTTTGAAGGTTTTTATTACTTCTTAAACCACAAAGGGGAACAGTGAAAACTATACCATTTTTTAAAAAGCCACATGTGATTAAATAGCTAAAATGCTCCAGAAGGCTTCCTTTCCATCTCTGAGATAACAGTGAGGGGGTATGCAGGTTAGGCAAGAAGCATGAGACCAACCCTGCCTGTCAGACAGCACCGTGAGTCTATAAACCAGCAATAATAACTGATACTGCACAGGGCTGTTTAGAAGATTAACTGAGATCTGTTTGTTAATATTGCAAATATCCTCACTGGGTGCTCATACGTTTCACAACCTAACTCTCCTTTCCTCCTCAGACCTCTTTCACAGGCTGAGTGCCTGGGACTCTATCTTGGGAAGTAGTGGCAGTGGGGTCAGAGTGACTGCCTACAGCTCCACCAGCAGCACAAGGGCCCTGAGGCGCTTCCGTGGAGCTCACACTGATGAAGCAACAAATGAACAAATTAATGTGCTTTTCTGGGGCCAGTGCCTACATGCAAACCACGACTCAGCCAGAGTCTTACCTGAATATTGTCCTAGACCCAGGTGCAAGTCAGTCCCATTTTATTCAGTTTTACTCCATGGGACAGTGTTATCACATATAACACATACCTTGGCTTGGGTTTTGAAAACTGAAGCGCAATTCTGAAAACTGTTTCTTCCAAGTGTGAATTTTCCCACATAGTTTTTCCCCCCTACTTATTACGTCCCATTCCTTGTTGGATAGCACATTTCAGGAAGGACAACTTAAAAAAAAAAAAAAAAGTTTTGCCTCTGCAGTTATGGCTTCTCTTTCTCCTTCCCTAACCCCTTTCTTAAAAAATATATAAAATAAAATAAAATAATTAAAAAATAAAATCTTTTAAAACAAATAGGTTTAAACTTCTCAACTTACCTGCAGTAGTTAGAAAGTTCCTAAACTGCAGTTCTGCACAAAAGAGCTTAAGAGGACAGAGCCTCATATTTTCACATGTTCAGCTCAAGCATCTCTCCCTTTCCAGAATATTTAATAATTATTCAGCCCTGGCTGGTGGCACAGTGACTAAGGCGCCGATCTGTGAACCCAAAGGTCTCTGGTTGGATTCCCAGTCAGGGCAACATAACCAGGTTGCAAGCCAGGTCTCCAGCCAGGTCCATAGTTGGAGGCAGGTGAAAGGCAACCACACATTGATGTCTCCCTCCCTTTCTGCCTCTCTCCCTTCCCGTCTCTCTGAAAAATAATAAATAAAATCTTTTTTAAAAAATGGTTTTCTTACTTTTCTTACCCTTTGCAACAACATGGCTGAAACTAGAGAGGACTATGCTTAGTGAAATAAGCCAATCAGTCCAAGACAAATACCATATGATCTCACCCATTACAGGGCAACAATGAACAAAACAAACAAGCAAGCAAAACAGAACCAGATACATGAATACAATGAGTAGACCTTCAGTGGGCAGAGGGTTAGGGGAGTGGGAGGGGGAAGGAGGTGGCAAAGAAGGGGAGCAGTTTAGTGAAGGAACTAGCATGGAAGAACCATGGACATGGACAACAAGTGGGATTGACTTTGGTGGGGAGTGGGTGGGTGGGGAAGGGGACAGAGGGGAGGAAAAAGGGGATGGATGTAATACAACAATAAAATTAAATTTAAATAAATAAACAAAATGGTTTTCTGTAAAAAAATAATAATAATTGTTCATCATTCTTCTACCAAATTCCAATCATAACTTTTCTGAACCAGATTGAATTAATAGTGCACTAATGGAAGTTTAACACAAATTATAAAAATCAATGTCTGTGCCTGTTCACAACACTTCCTCTATTTGCTTTCTAAAACCAAGAATTGGAGGAGATTTTGTGAACTTGTAGTTTTATATTTTTCACCTACAATGATGTTCATTTATTTTTTTAAATCAAAGCTTTTAATACCCATTTACTTAAAAAAGAACAGACAAGCAAAGTAAATAATACACAGTTGTACTACAATTACAATGGCTATCTAGCGTAAAAATATTTCTCACTGTTTAGCATGGGAGATTACTCTAACTGGGGCTACACCAGTGTTTAAGAGAAAAGGAAATAAAGCATGGTCTGCTATTGGATAAGAGGCAGAATTTCTACATTCAATTCTTATTACTTGAGGATTCCATATTTGAGAATTCAACTACTTGTTGAATTTTATTTGTCACCCAAAATTCAGTACTTTTAGTGCTTTCATAGTAATTTGCAGACATGCACAAGGGGGTGAAAATTTTGAGTTGCCCAACACACACAGTTCCAGCTGATATTCTGCCTTCTGGTTTCAGCTTTCATACTATAAACCTGTATCTTTTTCTCAGTCTATTTTTGAGGGTTTTGTCAGTAATTTTGCCCTTTAAAATGGCCTCTAAACATAGTGCTGAAGTGCTATTTAGTGTTCCTAAGCACAAGAAGGCTATGATGTGTCTTATGGAGAAAATATAAGCTACTTAAGTTTCTTTATCTATCTTAGATGAGAAGATGTTAGATAAATTTCATTCAGGCATGAGTTGTAGCATCATCGGCCTGGAATTCAATGTTAATGACTGAACTACATATTAAATAAGGAATCTTTAAACAGAAACACACATAAAACAAGGTTATGTATTAATCATTTAATGAAAATGTGACCAGAGGCTTGCAGGAACCTAGCCCTATATTTCCCATAGGAGTCAGTATTTACTAATTGAGTCAGTATTTACTAATTCAATTGTTCATGGCAATTTATAGAACATAATGACCTCAAATAATGAGAATCAGCTGTATTTGGATTTCCTTTCTTATTAAAGTCTTAGATCTGGGGCTTAAATACATTTAGTCCAGAAGCATCTCTGAGTGTTACAATTGCAACTATTTTTCATAATTACAATTATTTTCAAAGCACTAAGAGGAATTTCTTCCAGTTCTTCCAATATAATTATAGCTCTCCATTTATGTATTAATACTGTACCATGTCCCAAAAGGAATCATACTGAAGGTTGGTCACCCAGGGTGACTGCCTATAGATGACGTAGGAAGAAGTGGGGGATAAGAAGGAAATGAAGAACTGGTGTTAGCCAGGGGTAGTGTTAATAAGTACTCTCCTATCCCACCCTCTTTTGAGACTGCTCATTCACCCTGGCCAGTTTTTACCACTTAGCGAAGCTTTCTTTTCAAATGAGGAGGAAAGAGTATGAAATGGGAGGTGACATGGCTGAAATGCTGATCCTCACCTTTTCCTACAGGGAGGGCATACCCAAAGGTATGGAGTTGTTAGTAAAGAAATGGTAAAAGTAGTGTTTAAGTTGAGGGTCATCTGCTATAATTCACCCTAGCGTAAGGCTTTTTATTGTAGAGTTGGATGCTAGCAGGGATTTGTGCATGTGCTATTATTGCACATTATCCAAAGAGGGGGAACCCTTGGACAACTTTCCTAAGAAAAAGAGCCATTTGCAACTTTAGTGACTAGTATATCCACAAAATTCATTTTCATTCAATGAAAAGATAATCTTAGACTTCCCCACTTCTAAAATACCTGATTTGACTAGCAAAGGAGATCACTATGTGGTTTTTCTTGTTGCTTGTAAGAAATAAGGGAACATTTATTTTAGCCTCTGCAAAACCCAGGAAATGCTACATTTTCTTCACAGTAATACACATGTGCCATTATTTTCCCTCAAACCAGATTCTAATTTCCTGTAATTCAGTAGGACAGCTCACAAAACTTCTTGCTTGCAGTTCTAAAGAGCCATGGGAAAAAATTAAATCATCGCACAGGTGGAAAGTAGAGAAGTTGTGATGCCTAGGAAAATGTGTGATGATTCACACATGTGGAGAGAAGTTTCATCCTCAACATGAGACTTTGGAAATTCTAAGGAAGCCAATTAAATTCTATAGAATCAGATCAACAGAGCTGAGAATGATGCCCTATTCTCCCCTAAATTAGTAAAATGAGAATTTTCTCATTAGTAAAATGAGAATTAGTAAAATTGAGAATCTGAAGTGCTCACTAATGCAGTGATAGCCACTGAAATTAGAAATCTTACAGCCATTACAGTCTTGCCAAACCATAAAATACCAAGCATTCTCCCTGTTTCAAAATTTGAATCATGTCAAAACAATGTGTACTTTTTCTTTAAGCAATTGTACTCGAGTGTTATTAGGAAACTTGGGAGTTTTCGGGAATATGCTTGTCATAACTGGAGAAATCACCTCCTTTCCTAACTCTAACTTTGTTGGGAGAAAGATATTTCCGCTTTCTTATTTCCCTTTATTCTCTGTCTCACCTCACTGTCATCCCAGCCAGAATGACAGATGGCACCTTGCATCTTATATGATGTAATCAAAATTAAATAATAAAAGTGGTAGGAAGACGCAGAAAGTTTGAGTCAAAAATACAGTTATCAGGTTCTTCCACTCACTTCAGGGTGCTGAGAAAAATCATAAAATTCCTTTCCTTTAACTTTCTCATTTATGAAATAGAAGTGAAAGTATTCATCAATTCTCATAAGGTTATATGGTTCCAATGTGCAGTTGATGGCCAGGCAATTTGAATATAAATTCCAAACAGGCTGTTTATTACAGCTGCTGTTTATTGATTTGTCTTCTCTAGCAAGGATAAATATATGGATGTTTAATGTCAATTGGCATGTTTCTGGTGGAAAAGAACAGAGCCAATCGAATGTTAATTTAGGCATATTTTATTTATAGGGGGGAAAAACAAGGAGAAGAGAGGAGAGCAGTGAGCGTCCTGTTTGGGTCACTTTGTCTTTCCACTGTTGACATATGTGGTTGCCCCCAAGGTGGGTGGAGAAGCTACAGGAGGTTTCAGTCACTAATCTAGGTCTTCCCACTAACCCAGCTATTTCCTGGAGCAGACTACCTTGGACGGGGTTTGCTCATTTCCTTCCCTAAATATCTGTAATGTCACGTCTGCACCTATGGAATAAAGGAAATCCCCTTGGTTGCTTTTGGATTATTTATGGGATGGCATGTGCTTTTTGAATTTTGGCAAGCTTGCTCTGGTTTGGATTTGTTGTCTCAGGAGGTGATTTAATATGCTTCCCCTTTTGAGGGTTATACAATGTTATTTATTTTTCTGGATATGATAAAAATGTATTTTATTTTAAGAAAATTTGAAAATACAAATAAAAACCTATAAAAATACCCAGGGAGAAGCACTATTTACATATGGATACGCCATCTTTCTCTTTGGTAGTTGAAATTATAGATGTTAATATTTGTGTATCCTATTTTTTTCACATAGCCTTATTTTTATTTTTCAATGCCATTAAACATTTATTATAAAAGTAATGTTAATGGTCCTACTAATGATCCATTATATGGATATACTCTAACCTTTCCCTAACTGTTGGACCATTGTCTTGTGCTACTAGAAAGGAATACTGTTTGTATTTCTCATTGTGTCCCTAAAATACATTCCTTAAAGAAAAGGCTCAAACATTATATCCTAAAAATAGATTCCTAAAAGGAAAGGCATAGTCATTTTAAAGTTATTAATACATACGACTAGACTGCTATTCAGTGTGTGTGAGGGTCCATTCCCACATTAAGGAGAGCCTGTGTCATCTTTGCTTAGCACACCCCAGTCTTCTACACTCTTCATGTGTGATTAGGGTTCGTGGGATTACTTTTCACATCTCCTGAGCATCACCGAGAAGGCAATTGGGAATTTGCTTAATTATATATATATATATATATAAAACATATATATATATATATATATATATATTATATATATATGCGCTTTTTAAGTCATCAGCTCTTTGTTTCTGCTGTATTAATCAGCATTCTTCAGAGAACCATAATCAATAGGATAGGAGATAGAAGGAGATAGATAGATGATAAAATAGGTAGGTGATAGATATGTAAGGAACTGGCTTATGTGATGTGATAATGGAGGCTGACAGTCCCAAGATCTGAAGCATGAGCTGGCAAGCTGGAGACTCACGTGCTGAAGGTTTAAGTTCTAGGCCGTAGGAGAGCAGGTTTGAGACCCCAGGAGACCCAATGTTTCCGTTCAAATCTGAAATATTGATGTCCCAGCTCAATGGCAGTCAGGCAGGAGGAATTCCCATTTCTTCAGGGAAGAATCAACTGATTGGTTGAGGCCCACCCACATTAGGGAGAATAATCGGTTTTACTGTCTCTCAATTTAAATGTTAAACTTTTCCAAAAATACTGTTACAGAAATAGCCGGAATAATATTTGACCACATATGTGGGCACTCTGTGGCCCAGTCAAGTTGACACATAAAATTAACTATTACACCCTTCACGCGCATACCACCTCCACCTGCCTGTCTACCCCAACCATCCACTACAGAAAAAATTTTTTTTTTTTTTTCTTACAATAGTACATATTTCTGGTTTCGCTAGTTGAGATCATTCAGAAACAGAATGGGCAGGACTTCCTCAACTTGTAAATATGGTATGCTTGACAAACAGCATCCTGACTGTGTGATGGTTAGATTCCAACAACAGCTCATAAGAGCCCAATCACCTAATAGTGCTTCTGAATATGGAAGTAGCGGTATCATTTTAACTAGAACCAGCCATTTTATCTTGAGAAGGGAAAATCTATTCATGATTTCCAAATCTGGGTGCCAGAAACATGCAGCATCCACCAACCATGCTTCTGCCTCACACAGAAAAGCAAAGAAAGACCTAGGCCTAAATGCACAGGTTGAGAAGGCCTTTGAGCCTGAGATTCCTCTTTCCTGCACTTTCAAGGAGTTATGGATTGATGGGAAAATGGGAATTGCTTTATCTCTTGAATATTTTGGGTCTTTATCTACTCAGTCAGTCATTTAAGTCATACCTTTATTCTTCCTTTCATTTCTTAAACAATATTCTCCATGTCAGCTCAAGGGTACTATGTGAATATGGACAAGTAGAGAGGGGAATTAGAAATTCTTTGTTTGAAATAGCAAGCCATTTCTAGGTTAAGAGTTCGAATTCACAGCCTGCCTGTGAATTTCCCTAAACGATCCATAGGTAGGATCGCCTGATCTCTAGTTTGGTAAAAAACAGAAGGATTATTCAAATTAAATTTTTTTTTAAATAAGATGATGGGATTAAGAAGCATACATAGGTAGTTACAGAATAGCCATGAGGATGTAAAGCACAGTATAGGAAATGGAGCAGCCAAAAGACCTATAGAACCTACACTCATGACTCATGGACATGAACAAAAGTAGGGGGATTGCCTGAGACAGTGGGGGATGCTGGGTGGAAGGGGGCAATGGGACAACTATATTAGTATAATAAATAAAATATAATTATATATATATATATATATATATATATACCCATGAAATAGCAAAGAGTATACCAGACTGCTTAGAAGATAAGTCCTATAGAGGGTACTATGTTTCTTAGTGGGAGGTCTGTGTCAGCCCTATGATCGTGTGACTTTAAAACTGGATTCAGAATTTGATGTCAAGATAACAAATTCATTTATTCATCTAATGAGTCAACAGATATCATTAAGTATTCATTATGTGCCAGCCACTGGTGAAAAAGCAGTGGTCTTAATGATATTCTTTTTCTAAAAAGTAGAGAGAAGCTAGAAGGTATAGATAGGGAAGGTTTATAAAGTCTACCTTTAATGATGGCATTGCAATTAAAGAAGATTGCTCATGGAAAGAAACTGTGCATGGTTTTGTAGTTTAAAAATAATAATAATACAGTTCATTGAAGCAGATTCCTGGAAACTAATAAAAGAGGCTTGTGGGTGTTGGAAAGAAATAAAGAGAATGACTTTACAATCATCTGTAGATACACAAGTATCTTTAGATGGCCTTTTTACTCTTTTTAATGAAAATATGCCAAAACCTCCACAGTAATGGGTAATTTGCCCAGGAACTCTTCTTCATTATTTGTGTAACTTTTAATCTGCCTGCTTTTAGTTTCATTTACATCAAAACCACTAAAGGGCTCTAAAATGGTACTAAAGAGAATGCCATGTTTAGTGCATAAAATCCTGTTATTGAATTTACCATAGTGATCATCTTTTGTAAATCTAAGAAATGAGTCCAGTTTCTGAACAGGACAAGCTAGAGAAATCAGCATGCCTTGTTTACATACATACATACAGGCTGCCATCATGGATTAGCTTTAGTTGCATTTTCTCTCCTAGCAGACAGGATACATTTTGTGTCACCTTGAACATAGAACTTAATAAAAATCATGATGCAGTGTATTTTGGCCTTTTTCAAGTGTTCGTATCCTTATGACCTAGATATGCAATCAGTTGTAAATTTCCCCTTCCACTTATCCCTGTTTTATTAAAAGAACATGCATTTCTCGCTAAGCTACCTAGTAAACATCCAAGTGGGCTGTGTGCTGAGTACTGTGCAAACAAGATAAAGAGAATGTTGACATCACTAGATGGAAGTGGAATTACAATTTCAGTTTGGTTTTCTCCTTTAGTGTTAGAAAAGTCCAAAGGAACGTCCTCCCCAGAAAAGGACCCACCATTCATTTGTCTGTGTCCATCCTGCCAAGTGCTTCAGCATTGCTACCTCATTCTGGGGCCCTTAAGCAAATCCAGGGAGGATAAAAGAAAGTTGCAAAGAGCTATAATGGCCTACCTGGCTCCTCGGAGCCTCATATTCGTCCTCTAGCAAAAACAAAGGGATACAATATTCTATTCCATATTATATTGATTCTGTGTTTTAAGATAATATTCTCTGTACACTTCTGCTTATGGCAAAGCCCAGTTTATTTAGGCCTGCCTGGGTATTTGTGTTCAGTCTCACCCCAAGTTTTCCCTGGTAAGTTGGGGCCCATCCTCCCCAATTAAAGGTCACATCTAGTGGCAAGATTCATCAGGCCCCCTTCTGTCCCTCTCCAGAGCCTTATATAATATTCTAATAATTATGAGAGATACCACTAAGTGGGCACCCACTGGGGAAGACACTTTACATTACCTATGGATTAATGGCACAGTGACTCTGTAAGGAAGCCACTGTCCTTTTTTACAGATTGGCACATTGACATACAGAGACATTAAGTTAGTTATCCAAGATTGAACCCCAGTAACTAGTGGCAAAAGTCAGTATTCAAAGCAATGTGCCCAATTCCTAAGCTGGGTTTTTTTCAGCTCCTTCACTCTGCTCCTCAAAGAACTGTGTTTTTTTTTTCTATGTTAGTATTGTGATCAATTTCTTTTGGCTTGAGCAGAAATATCTGAAGCAATAGTGTAAACTAGTGATATTTGTAATTTCTGTGACCCTCACACAATAATTGAGCTAGCAGGGTTTTTTGTGTTGTCAAGGTCCATGCTAAGCACATTATATACATTATTTTATTTAATCCTAAAATATGAGATGGGCATCATTTATCTCCAATTCGAGGGGATGGAAAGGCTAGGATTCAAACCAAAGGTGTCTGATTCCATGGCAGACCTGCTGAATCACTGCAACAAATAGCATTCCCCTACTTTGTTTTAAAAAGAAAATTGTCAATGGTCAGGCTAGCGATTTCTGGCTTCTTTCAGAGTTGACCAGTGCCACCAGATATGGTGGCACCTATTTTCTTTCCTGTTGTGCTCATACTAGAAGTTTGCAGTAGTCCCTACATTCTATGGCTAAGTCCAGGGCTAAGTCCAGGATGATAAGATTTATGGTGAATTGTTAGCATAAAGATGGCATTATATTACAATCATTTATTGAATAAGGTGAAGTTTTATTGATGTGAAAGTAAAAGATGGCATTATATAAGGTGTGTATGTGTGTGCACGCGCGCGTGTGCGCGCACTCACGTGTTTCAAACTGTGCTTTTATTTGCATTAGTCAAGAGGTCAGGACCCAAAAATACAACTGGAGGTCCAGCTAACTGAGTAACAGTATTACTTCTGACAAAGATCTACTACTAGAAGGATTCTCAGTAGGAGGTGAATTGCTTTTATTAGTTTATTTAAAGTATACACTTCCCTTTTCACCTCCATTTCAAAAGAGAGTATTTTCACTCTTTTAGAATGTGTGAAAGTCCTCCATTTATAGAGTCATGGAAGATGTCTCTGCCAGATCCTTGGTTCAGCAGCTCTCAGTAAGCTCCAGTAAAGCCAGAAAAGAAGTGCTTCCATCCTGCTCATGCGTTTTGGCAGGAATTTTTTAACTCATTCCCCTCCTGCTTATAGCAGCGACCTCCACATGGTGCTACAGGGCCATTTAGGAATCTCCTCTGATTCCTTCCTTATTTTTCTTCTCACTGCTTTGTGATTCTACGCTGAATTTCAAACTAAATAGAAATGCAAATGGGTACAGGAGTATCTAGTTTCCCCCAAATACACCTTTTTCATGAGAACTTCCCTCTTGAAGTGTACAGAGACTCCATATTATCTTATCATTATCACTCGGTTTTAATGTCTAACTGAAAGATGCCTGTCAGTAAAACAAGGCAATAAGGGGCAGAAAATGTGTCTGGTTTTAGAGAACAAAGAAAGAAAGACCCTGGGTTCCTATCAGTCTCGGAGACACTTGTCAGCCATTGTTAAAGAAGACTTGCGAATGCTTCTGTAGAGAATACCTATGAATGGTCTAAATGTTTTCACCATTATTAGTGAGGAGAAACGGGAGCTGTTTTCGTGCAGATTTTACCCACAGTGCAGATTCTTCCCCCAGTGGAAACTTGCCCAGTGTGTGAGTGTGTCACCATTGCATCCCTGGGGTAGGGTGGGGCCATGCCAGATGGCACCTGCAGACATCACTGGTTGGGAATGGCTTCCTCATGGGCACAGACCAAGCGCAAGCTGACACAGCTCAGATGACCTCAACTAGTCATTCTAAAAAAGTGTAGTTCTGCCCACCTGCTTCCACATGCTTGAGGTACCTTCAGATATGTCTAACAAATAATATGAAAGTGGAAGTCTACAGGGTCAAGTGACACCAACTGATCTCTGTCACAATAAGTAAATGAAAGGATATTTCAGAATTGTTCTCATTTTTCTTAGGGATCAGTAAATGTAGAAGGAGTGTTCAGTCTAAGGAAAGACTCTATCAACCGTGAAGACAAAATTCATATACCAAAACAGGTGAGGGAGAAGCAGCTGGCTCTGCACTGAGAGTGCTGCAAGAGAGCAGGGACCGTGCCGTTGACTGACTGTGTGCTCCTTTACACCACAGATCCAGTCCTCTGTGCTCAAGAGGGAGAATTAATGGGGCAGTGGTTTTTGATTGAAGTAAAGACAAATGAACCTTTAAGAATAATATGAACACCAACAAAAATAATTCAGTCACTATGGAATGCCACTAAGGCACCAGTTCCTTACGCTGTAAATAGGCAAAGGAAAGAGCTAAGCAGTGATCCTGCCTTCTCTGTGCATATTGTATTTGAGGATAACCAGATTGCACTGGTTGGCGAAGGAGAGTTCTTCACACGAGAATTCCAGCTGCTAAATGTGGAAGAGAAGTCAGAATTGGCAAAGCATACTTTTATAGCCCCCAAATGAAATGCTTGGTTCAAATGATTGTCACCAATGGATTCAGTCATTAGGCCATTAGAAATGTTAGTGGGGAACTTCACAATGGAGCTATCAGGCTGCCGTCACTGAAAGTAGGGTGGCCACCCATTAGGGTGCCTCCTACTGTGATGCAAAGAAAAGTATGCAGTGCCACCTAGGAGTTATTGCAGCCCAAGAGTTTAACTTAAACTTTATAAAACCAATCAATAAGTTTCCAGAAAATACAAGGGGCAGAGGAGCAAGTGAAATGATAGCACAAGAATACTAATTAAGAATGTGTTTTACTGAGATGAGGCTCACAGGGAAGCCCTGTACAAGTTTCTTCAGCAAGACAGTGGCATGGAGGGAAAAAGGGAAGCAGCTGAGTGCAATGGAAAGGACTTCAGAGACAACACTGCCAGCTATTATACCATGTGTGGATCATTTAAACAAAGCAGCTATAAATGATTTTCTCAAGGCAGAGAAATTTCAATACAATTTGGATATTAAATGATGCCAAGGAATCATTGTTAGGTATGATCATGGTTTGGTGGTCCATGTTTTTAGAAATTTATACTGAAGTAATAGGGGTAAAGTGACATATTTTCCGGGACTTGCTTTAAAAGTCTTAATAGGGTGAAAGGAAGGAAGTGGGGTAAAATAAATGTGGCAAATTTTTGATTATTAGATGGGAATGATGGAGTATGTATAGATTTACTGTTGTATTCTCTCTGTTTGAAATGTTTCATGATAAGAATATTAAATTTAAAAATAGCTTACTCACAGACATAGCTATGGAGATCCATTGGAGCTATGCCTAGAGAAAGTTCATTATCTGATCATCAAAATTTTTATTACTTTTTTCTTTTTATTAAAAATAAACAGGGGATTGAGGTGAGATGGAGGAAGGCAAAAGGGAGAGATTGGGACAACTGTAATAGAATAAACAAGAATAAAAAAAAGGGAAGGAAACTAGTTTTGTTAGATCTTTTGAGTGGTCACTGGAAAACCAATTTCATTGCTATACATCAAGCAACTGGAAGAGGCTTTGTAAAAATGAATGCTGATCTGAGCTGAAATAACTTGCTTTCTTCAGCATCTGCAGTGGCTGGTCTCCAAGGTCTTATCTGGCTACATGTGTTTTTCACATTTGTTAGTGAAATTGAAGATTCAAGAGTAAAACACAGTCCTCGAGAACACTGTATTAATTTGTCACATGCTAGGGATTATTTTTTCGCTCATGAAGCAAAAGATCCGTGGGGGCATAACTGTTGTTTTCACCCTGCAAGGCAGTGGAGACCCACTGTATTTATGAGGCACTTAGAGAATAGAAAACGAATAGTGCTGTGAAAATAGAAAAGTACACTCACACTATTACTGCTAATAGTGTAATTTTTGCCTCTTCTGAAGGAAAACTACTATCAGGCACATATTTAAAAGTAAAGATAGACCTCTGTGTAATATTTGGTTGTTTTGTGTTAGATAATAATTTCATTCAGTGTCAATATACAGTTGTTTTTGTCAAACAGACCAGATCAAGTAAAAGAACCTCACTTACTATTTTTTGTCAGGATTGGGTATGCAAACAAATGAACAGACCAGATATTTGATTAACGGCCTTTTTTCTAAGTGGTTGAGGAACTTAAAGGGACATTCTGGTGGGAAGACAGCCCTCTGTGTAAGCTATTTACTGGGGCATCTCTTTTTATTTTATATTGAATTTATTGGGGTGACATTGGTTAATAAAATTATATAGGTGTCCAGTGTACAAGTTTATAATACATTATCTGTACATTAGAAGTGTGTTCACCACCCCAAGTCAAGGAGAGAGAGTGAGCTGGTTCCTACACCGAAAAAGTTCAGTAAAGCTGACACTCCCACAGGTGGGGGCCATGTAACATACAGAAAATCATGGATCGCCAAAGGCAAGGTGCATGGTGAGCTGGGACAGGCAGCCAAAGGTGCAAGTGCAAGACATGGGCGAGTGCTCTGATTAGAGAAAATAATACCTCCATGGCACCTTGGAGGGGGTTAGCAGGTAGTTTGCATTGAGCAGGTGTTTTGTATAGAGGTAAGTAGGAAGGAAGAAAAAGGCCTCTTCTCCACCGATTTCAAAGTCCTCAAGAATCTAGGATATACAACTGTGAAGAAGTTAGTGCTAAAGTGATCTCAGGTAACTCAGTCCTTGGCTAGGTGTTACTATTTCCCTGTGTGCGTTTATATCTTGATGATTTAAAAGACTGGGCACATTTTAGGAAACCAATAAATAGAATCTCTGATGTGTGTATGTGTAAGGGAAGGAATAAAGTAATCGGGAGAGGCACAGGGAACGAGTGTCTGTGCTTTTTACCTATGTTTACACAAGACTGTCAAAGCAGATATTAGCAGTTCTGCCTCCACAAGATGCTGGCCTCAGAGGGTGGGAGGGTAGTGAGGAGGATTACAGAAGGGTGGGCTAGATAAGGGGACCTAGAGGTAGGACCTTAAAGGGGCTTCTCTTCCCTAAACCAGTCCCCAGTATTTTGAGGTGACTGCTGCACTATCAGCTACCCAGTGCCCTCCACATGCCAGGCACCTACTTGCCACAGGGCTCAGTGTCAGGAGGAAACCCAGGCTTAGTGCCAAGTAACTCTGGTCCATTGATCAGCCCCAGGTGACAGTTCAAAGCCAGCACTCTGTGATCCAAATAAGGACTGTGTCCCCTCTTCCCCAAAGGCTCCCAGGGGGCCCCTGAGTCTCCAGCCAAATATGTAAAAAGGCAATTCGGAAACACCCAAAGACTCTAACAGGTCTCTGGACCACATGTGAAAGAACATGAAGTCTGGTGGATTTTAGTCATTGAAACCTAGGATGGGGAGCCCACCTGGAATGCCAAAGATGGGGCTAAAAAGCAAAATCCAAGGAGTTTTAGTCTTTGCTGTACAGTGCCTTACTATTCCTGGTGTTGGGGACCCCTGACCCGCAGAGATCCCCTATTGCTTCAAATGAAGTGAATACTTCTCAGGCAGTTTGTGCTGGTGGAGAGAAGGCCAGCTAATGTCTCGGAGACAAAAAGCCCAGTTTCTGTTCTCCCAGATCTTTTATTGAAAGCAGTAAACTTGAAGGCATGTAGCTTGTTAATCAACACTAAACAATGCTAATTACAGGAAACAGGTATTATTCAAGAATAACAATGGAAGGAACACAGAGATCTTCCTCAGGTCAGAGTGTGTTCATTTAAATTCAAAATTAAATCCTCTGCTGCTGGTGCAATAGAGCTATCAAGCGAAATAGAAGAACAGGGCAGGTTCCAAAGGTCATATGGAATGTTCTTATGGGCCAAATTCCCACCCAGAGCCCACTGGCTATAGCATGGAGGCACATATGCACCCAGCTTTCCTGGTTTTCCAGTCAAGTCTTACAGGCCTGGCCTGGCCTACACAGAGCTCCAAGCCTCGACATTTGGCAAGCTGGGTAACTGGTCATCCTTGTGAGTGTATGAAGGGTAACGCAGCCAAATGTCTCTTGGGACCTCACTGGCCTGAAAGAGCTACAGAGGGGTCCCCCCACTCCATCCTTGTAGAAGACAGAGCTGGGAAATTCCCTGTGCGAGGTCAAGAGAGCAGCCTCCTAATGAATGGCCTTGGTGAGACGCAGATGGAGAAAACCCCAAGGAACCCTGGTTTAAGATAAACCAGCCGCTGGCTTTATTCCAGGGCACAGTACAAGGCTAGGGTTAAGAATGAGCACATCTGTACCACTGGTACTGAGTTGTTTGTGCAGAGCAGGGTGCCATAGAACTTGAACCGAACCCCAGACCAACTCTTTTACTGAGGGGCATTTACTTACAGGCTATAGAAAACATGATGAACCCAAAGACAAATTGGGAACTGCTGGTTCTTAGATCACATTCCACCCTCATTTGCAGCTGAAATGTGTTGCCCCCGGATTATTAGATAACCTGGTCAGCATGCCATACCCATCATCCCCTGCCTTCTGCCGGGCAGGTAGCTGTTGGCACTGGACATGCTGAATATCATTTAAAGAATACACTTTTATTTCTCCTCTCCAAGTATTATCCCATGAAAGTCTCATTCTACTTTGCCTGTGCTCCTCTGCTTCTTTAAAACTTAGTGTTTAACTTTTCTAACGGGCCCAAGCTCCCGGAACTCCCCCGGACAGCTGGCTGTGCTTCACCACCCACTCCCCTGTACTCAGCAGGGCTCTGTGCGCAGGAGCCGGTTGTTATTTACAAGTGTAATTCAGCTGCCGCTACGTCTTTGAACACACTGGGTTGTTGTGGTACTTCTAATTGCCATTTTCATCTATATAATTAAAGTGAAATGAAAAAATGGGTAGCTTCCAAAATCTGAATTAATTTTATGAGTAATGCTTGAGGGAGAAAAATATGTATAAATATGATAATTGTTACTTGATTTGCCTTCAGCAGAACTAAAGGATTTCACCTGGCTGGCAAGAAAATATAATAATTTTAAATGAAAAAAGAAAAAGGTTACTCTGATACTTAAGTGACAGAATCAGAATTGATGACCTGGATGGGGAATGATAAATGTCTCTAGATATGTTTCAAATAGTACACAGGATATATGTTACAGTAACTCTCTCCAGATCCAGCTTGCCTTCTGCTGGTCTGCATTTTTTCTTCCCGTGGTTCATCATTGGTGTTTACACATTCCTCAAGAAAATGCCATTACCCCAGATCAAAGCCTCCTTCATGCTCAGAAATGGGCACTGCGCCTACTTATTCTGCCCTGTATGGCAGTGAGCACACAGCAGAAACAAAGTGAGACAATAAAAAGTGTTTTTATTTTTAAACTCATTGGGCCAGCCAGTGTTTCCCTTGCAGACTCATCAAGCACCTGATGGACATGTTTATAAAGACTTGGTCGGTCACTTTATTTGGAATGACAAATTCTCCACTGTACATAATGAGGTCAGTGAAGCATCCAGAAAAGAAATGTATAATTTGGTAGCGTGGGTCTGTAAGCACAACCCTGCCGCGGCTATTTAAGTTTAATGAAGCAGCTACTTTGCCGTGCACATTCTTAGTGAATAGCCTCCTTGGCGTGTTTTTGAAAACTTAAATGTTGCTGGTAATCATGTCCCAGCAATCTCCTTGGAGAGCCTTTGTGCCCTGTTCTCGGAAGAAATATGCCGCTTTTATATGTTAATGGTTTTGGAATTAGTCATTTGCTCCATTTTCATTGGGAAGCAAGGTCAGCGTGTGATTTCCTGCCTGCTTTCATTTTCTCTGAACACTCAGGATACTCTAAGTCATTTCATCAACCATGCAGCGCACTGTCTGGTTATAACATGCCTGAAAAGCCAAGGAAGTATTCTTTCAAAGAGAGTTCCTATTCTCAGAGACTTCTTAGAGTACAAAGTCTAAAAATCTAACTCAGAGGGGAAATTTTCTGGACAGGCCGTTATTGCTATATTTTCCTCTTTTCAATCACCGACCAACGTGTATCACCCATTCGTTGGTCTCATTAGAGAAGGCCTTGCTCCCTGAGCAGGCAGATCCTCAAAGAAAGCTAAGGGATCATTCAGAGATCCTTTGTGAAGCAGATTTGCTCATGGAAAACTAAGATTGGGCTTCTGAATCCTGGACCAGTGTTAATAATGTGTCCCTTTGCGAAAGCAGCAAGAAATCTGGCCCTTCCATAATTCAGCATTTTCATCCCCTCAAATTTAAAGCATGTGGTGGTTTTCCCTAAATTGTCAAGGGCATGATTGCTAGTTCCCTATCCTCAGCTCTGTAGTCCTGGAAGGGTCTAGGGAACACTCCAGGCTGTTTGGTGGCCTATACTTGGGAAATGTAAATCAGGACTTGAAATGGCTGGAGTCTATACTTCCAGGAAGTTCCCAGAAAACCTAGTAAGTTCTCAAAAACAAAATTTTTTTTTTTTAATGGACAAAAGAATGAATTAGTTAATTCACTCCATTGATTTGCTTTGTTGATCAGCTTTCAATATCACAGGACCCCTCCAAAGAACCTGAGGAGCCCACTTCTTAAAAATCTTTGGAATTGGCTTTAGAGTTGAATTTGAAAGTACAGTCTTGCTCCAGACTGCCCCTCCAAGCGTGGGCTTGCTCAGGCGCCTGCCCAAGCAGCCCACATGGCCACACTAGTGCCATCCAGTGCGCACACCATGATGCGCACCTTTAAACCCCGTGGGTAATTTTTATATCCAACAGAGATGCCAACATCACAGATTCCTCCCCCAAGCAGCCTTCCTATTCTATATCCAAGAGATTAAAGTTGACTTGGCAATAAAAGAACATTTCTGCCCCGGCTGTTGTGGTTTAGGGGCTGAGCGCCAGCCCGCAAACCAGAGGATCACCAGTTCAGTCTTAAGTCAGGGCACATGCTGGGTGTTGGGCCAAGGTCCAGTGTCAGGCCAAGGTCAGGGGTGGGCAAGGGGCAACCACACATTGATGTTTCTCTCCCTCTTTCTCCCTCCCTTCCCTTCTCTCTAAAAATAAATAAATAAATATTTTTAAAAAGACAGTTCTAATAGAAGTAGGCCTGAAAAAGTACTTGGGAAAAGCTTGTGTTTTATTTTCTAGTGTACTTTTATCACATGCTAGATTAGCTAAGAAAATGGCAGCTGCTGTGATAAGTGATCCAAGTATCTCAAACCTAATAGTAGTTTTTCATCATAATCGTATACCTTTCTAAACATTTTATTTTATTTATATATTATTATTATTATTTTATCTATTCTTAGAGAGAAGGGAAGGGAAGGAAAAGAGAGGAAGAGAAACATAGTTTGGTTACCTCTCGCACCCCCAACTGAGGACCTGGCCCTGCAACCTAGACATGTGTCCTGACAGGGAATCAAACCAGCAACCTTTCAGCTTGTGGGAGACACCCAACCCACTGAGGCACACCAGCTGGGCTTTCCTAAACATCTTAATGGAAGAATGAAGCATGTGCACAGGGATATGAAGGAGACAGAGCTAAGAAGTGTGTATACAAGGAAGAGACTCCATTTGTGCTCCCCCTCTAAGGGAGAGGGAGTGGTACATCGTCAGGGCCCAGGCAGGATCCAAAAGGTGTAGTGTGATATAAGTCAGCCATCCATGGGGGATCAGAAACAAGGTACAGCCCAGGCCAGAAGAAGAGCAGGAATTAAACTTAATGTAATAATAAAATGCAGCCTTCTCTGTGCGTGGCTTGTTCCAATTTACTATACAAAGCACATTCACATGTATTATTTATGGTCTCGCAAACAACTAGATGAGGTGGCTCAGGAAGTATTGGTACCTTAATTCAAATGTGCAAGAAGTCTCACTAAGTCTGAGAGATGGGGTGATTCACCCTCATGAATAGTGAGTGAGCTTGGGTGCAGGCTTGGGTGTCCTGCCTTTAAGAACAACTTGTTCTTAAAACTCTGTGATCCTTGTGGAGGTTCCAGGGGCTGCTGAGGGAAGAGGGCCACAAAAGTGAGCGAAGCTTGCTTCCTTTCCCTTCCCCCTTGTCCTCTGGACACATCCTCATGATGCCAGACGCGTTCCCATGGAAATCACTTACCAATGGCAGGCAGTTCAGAAACGCAGCAACAATTATCTGCAGCCTGATTGGGGCCTTGCTTTTGTAAAACTTGTACTCTGTCCTTTAAAGGGATCACAGTTTAATAGACAGTCCTTTTTGTCTTAATAATTGTCTAACCAGGCATTTATTTAGCCCTCCCTCCTTATTATTATTATTTTTTAATCTTCACCCTAAGATATGTCTACTGATTTTAAAGAGAGAGGAGGGGAAGTAGAAAGAAAGAGAGAAACATTGGTATGAAAGAGAAACATCAATTAGTTGCCTCCCATACGTGCCCTGACCTAAATCAAATCTGCAACCTGGGCATGTGCCCTGACTGGGGATCAAACCAGCAATCCTTTGGTATATGGGATGACACTCCAATCACCTGAGCCACCCAAGCAGGGCACTTGCCCTCCTTTTTAAATGTCTCACTCTTATTTATCTATTCCCCTGGGTGTTGCTGAATTTGGCCAGTGCTAAATAATGTTTTATCCTCAGCCTGAGTAAGAAATTACACAAGGTATAAAGCCTGGCCAACAAAGGACCCTCCTATCAGTGCAATTTGAGATTCCAATTTCATACAGTTATCACTCCCTCCCCAAATGTTTTTGTCCTGAAAAATCCCAGATAGCAGAATTCTTGGGTGGACTAGACAGCAATTTCCTTACAAGAGCAACAGTATTGATAAGAAAGTGGTCAAATGATGCTTAAAATTTTGCAGAAAGATCAGTGAGAGCCCAGCACTAGTCAACAAACCCACAGCTCAGCAATTTTTAGCATCTATGGCAATAGCCTTCTGTTTTCCCAGGTGGCTCTGAATGAGACAGGGAAAGGCAGTGGATCATTTGTCACTGCCCCAGGAGCAACCTTCCTACCAATTGGTACATGCAGCCTGCAAAGCCCACTCCTGCCTATGTCTAGGTCAAGGCCTCTGGGCATTCTTTTGACTGAGATTGAGGAGAATGTGCTCCCTTCTGAGCTTGTCCACCTGAGTAGAGAATGAGATTTACTCTCTGGTCTTCTGGGGTTGGAACCAACTCAACCCTTCCCACCATAATCAAAGGTATCCATGCTCTGTGCGATTCCTCCCACTCCATTTTCAATGCAAGACATGGCTTTTTTAGAAATATGGCAACTCACTATGCCAGACTCAGTATCTCCAGGCAATTGTGGTGTGTGGTGATCAATGGATACCCTGGTGTGTTCTTCTGTGAGTGCTGGACTGGAGTCTCATTTCAGTCAAGTCCTAAGTTGGGTTCAGGGTTCTACAGAGATGTACAAGGGAAAGAGCCAGGGCTTATTTGCAGGACAAGGCAAAATAGAGGAGCCTTGTGTTCCTTTACACCCAACTCAGTGCCTGATACCTGTTGTGAATGGAATAAACTGATCAGATAGCTAATAGCATCTTCTTTAACTCTGAGAAGAGAACTGAAGTATATCATCTAGAAGTGAAATTACAGATATAAAATAAGATTAAAGAAAACTCTGCTTCTAGAATTACTTTAAAGACGTTTTCTTATAAATTTAGGTTCTACATTTAAAGCCACTTCCTTTGATGAGGACTTAGGCTAAGATATAAGTAAATGAACTTGAAGACATAACACGTCTGAGTGACAGTCCCTTCACTAATTAGTGTAGCCTAACACCTGACAACCCTGGCCTCATTTTCTCACCCTGTGCGTCCCTTCTCCACCTTCTTCCAGTTCCATCAAGGGTTGGGAGGGAGTGTTTGGCCCTTTGAGTTGGAATTATGCAAAACCCAAAAATAGACTCTCAAAGTGCACCCAGACATAATGATTCCATGCAGCAAGAAGGTCACTGTGTCTGCTTTTCCTGCCAAGACACCCCTGGCTCTTAATCTATGGCTGCCTTGTGAAGCAAGAGAGCTGTGCCAGGAAGTTACACTCTGGGACTGTGAGGCATTATGAGAATGTAAAATCATATCAATGGGGTTTTATAAGGGCAAGCCACGGAGGGGGATTAGACACAGTTTTAGAAAGACAGTCTTTGAACATCCCCTTTTCTGTGGCCTGAGAGCTACTGTAATACATTAAAAAAAAAAAAAAAAAAAAAAAAAAAAAACTGGCCCCAGCTGCAAATGAACTCCACCTGCCAATTCTGTCAAAAATTG
This sequence comes from Noctilio leporinus, assembly GCA_004026585.1. Classification (NCBI taxonomy): domain Eukaryota; kingdom Metazoa; phylum Chordata; class Mammalia; order Chiroptera; family Noctilionidae; genus Noctilio; species Noctilio leporinus. The sequence continues at coordinate 151,700 of PVIW01001319.1, read as the reverse complement.
AAGACAGCCACCCCGAAAAATCTACTGTGATTATCAGAGTGGTGGGATTATGAGTTAGTTTTATTGTTTTCCTTATGCTTCTCTGTAGCTTCCATAACATATGCCTTTTGCTTTTGCAATGCAAAAATGGAGAGAAAATAAAAAGCAACAAATCCTACTTAAAAAGCAAAACTACACTATCTGATAATCTGACTGTATTCCTTGAATGCTCAGTTGCTGGTGGTTGAGAAGCCCAACAGAATCATAACAATGACTTGGAAGGGGCAGCCCTGCCTCGGCCCCCATGTCAGGCCTCTCCCCACTCTTGCCGAAGGCCACTCTCGCTCTTGGGGAAGGCCAGACCACAGACCCCAAGAGGACTCATGGTAGCCAAGAGGCCCAGGAAAGGGAGCATGCTGAGCCAGACATCTCAGCAACAAGGAAGGGATTCCATTCCCATTCAGTTGTCTCTGGTGGACAGGTCTGCTTGACTTGTGCTTGTTGGATAGGACAATGTCAGCTCAGTTAAACTTCAAATACTGCATTCTTGTCCTACAAATGTCCAGTTGATGCACATTGTTTTGGAAATTGAAAAGATCCTGTTTTCCAGACCTGTAGCAATCAAGTAAAGTATAACAAGAAGAGACAGATATCTGGGAACAACAATCCTTTGAGGAATTCCAAAATTCCACTTGGGGTTGGGCAGAGGATGTATTGGGTTGGCCAAAAAAAAAATTTTTTTCCATAAAATAAAAGATACATATTTCATTTTCACCAATAAGTTTATTGAATTGGATATTTTGGGTATGTTGGCTACATCCCACATGGTAAAATGTTTATTGTTTTCCATTAATGTTTTGATTTAATCATTATCAACTTCAGCCAGTCTGCCCAACTGTAGAGCATCATCCAGTGAAAACTCTAGCATGAAACTTCGCAAGCCACTTTTGACACATGCCATCAGTCACAGCACCTTCCCTGTACACTGCACAAACCTTTGTTTGCATTTCAGTTGTGTTTTCACCTTTCTTGAAATAATGAAGCATAATATGCCGAAAATGTTGAGTATTTTGTTCTATCTTCAATATAAAAATAGCTGCATAAAAATTCACCAATTTCAATTATTTTTAATGCACACCAATAGAACTATCATAATACAATCTAACAAAATTATTTTGCATGAAGTTTTAGACAACTAAGCACTAGTAGAGGCATCTTACACAAAAACAAATCAACTCTTTGACCAACCCAATATTTAGACTTGGAGCCTTGACCATTCAGACTGGTATTGACCATGAATTCAATCTGTCAACCAACTTGCCTCTATCTAGGCCATGTTGATCTCAGGAGCTTGAAGTGAGCAGATTGAGTAGAAATGGCCTATAAGGACCATGAAACTGTCATCTCACCTTTGGAGAGAAATAAATATATTTCTATATTTTATTTAAAAATAAATCCTCCTGCAAGTTTTTATAAAGGCTTCTATTTCTTACATGTCACGTGCAGACTTGGTATTGAATATAGTGGGATTCCCCACACCAGTGGGCCTGACTGTTTTGAATTTGTGGTCAAGTTCAAGCCCACTTGGCAAAAGTCAAATGGTGGGTGGTACGTTAATGGAATGATTTGTGTTTGGCAAATATTGTCCTGCGAGGTGCTGCTTGGCCAGACTTGTTTTTATTTATTTTTTTCTTTCTTCTTTTTAAAAATCTTAGTATCTTGGAATGAAGCTGCATGGAGAATAAATTGCTTACAAGAAAAAAGAGTTGCAATCGGTAATAATGATTCGAGTAACTTTTAGTGAGTGTCAACAAAGACTTACTGCTTCTCTGGTGCGAAGCGGGGAGAACCGCTTATCTTCTCTTCAGATCTGGCTTTAGAGCCATCATCCCCTCCCCTCTCCCAGAGCAGGGATCCGAAATGTTTATGTACACTGACATGTTCGCTGTCTTGTTCATAACCACGGCCGCTGTTTCCTGTGGGTCCTGTGTGTGTGCGTGCGCATATTAAATGGTAACAAGATAATGGGTCACGTCTAGGCGTCCCCTGTTATTTATATTAAATAATGACACGATGATGTTGGTAGCCTGTAATTCTCCATTTCCTATTAACCACCCGGCCCAAGTAAACTGTTTTCTGATCTCTCTTAGATGGAAATCCTGTATGAATGTGGAAGCCATTAGCAGAGTAATTGCTGTCTGTTACCATGACAACCAGCCGCTGCAGTCACCTGCCCGAAGTGCTGCCAGACTGCACCAGCTCCACTGTGCCTGTGGTGAAGACTGTGGAGGATTGTGGCAGCCTAGTGAATGGGCAGCCACAGTATGTCATGCAAGTCTCGGCCAAGGACGGACAGCTGCTGTCAACCGTAGTGCGGACTCTTGCCACCCAGAGGTAGTACCACAATTAAAATGAAAATAAATGAGCGTGTAGTTGATCCAAAGGGCTCTTTGTCAGATGGAAAATACTAAACGGGGTGTAATTCATGCTCAGGTCTTTGTGTCAGGTGAGAGGAGGCACTGGGTGGGGGCGAGGGGTGTCGTCTACACAAGTTCTGTTTCTATAGCAATAGGGTATAAAGCTAAAATTCACGTTTGCCAGTTTTCCATTTCAAGTCACACTTGCAAAAGCTAAGCAGGGAAGGAGCCCACAAGACATAGGGTCCCTTGCTTTACATTTTATTTTGAGATTGCAACAGTAATTACACTCACTGTCTCCAGGCACTGACAAAGGTAATTCTTTGTTATAATGAAGGCAGGCACCTGATTTCCCATGACCGAGCCAAAGCAATTGGATTTGTGGGCAAAACTTTTGAAGTGACATTCCTGGTGCGCATGCCAATCAGCACTGCCCGATAGAAACACTGGCCAGGGCCACTTCCTAGGCAAGTCTCCTCTCTGACACATCCCCATTTGCTCCCTCCTTGGCTCCGTGATCCTTCATACACACCCTGCCCTGTGAAGTGTACTATTGTTATAACCCCCACAGCTTGTCTCCCCTGAGTGATGAACCAAAGCAAAGCTAAAGGCTTTCAGCAGCCCAGAGATAGCTGATCCAAGCAAGCACTTTGTCCCCGGACGTCTCTTCTTATACTGTTGCTGCCCAGTGGCAGATTGACAGCTATAGGATGCCCGACCAATAAGTACACCTCGGCTAATCCAGCTTTCTTTCAGAATGAGTAAGAGAGGCTTTGACCTGTGAACATCACGTGTATAACAGCATTGTACTTGCCTCCAGATATCAGCACCGACACTTCTGACCCTGAAATTTGGGTCAGTCACTCACACCTTGACCACTTGCTTTGGTCTGAGCAATTTAGCCAACCCATCCAGTGCACATGCAGGTTCATGGACTTGAATGTGTGGCTGCAGCAGGAATGCTGGTGGCACCACTGCATTTTATGTTGCCCCAGCCCAGCCATGGTGTCACCAGACATGGGCTCACAAACTTGTGCTATTGCTAAGGGGAAAAATAGGGGGAAAAGTCAATATATATTTTTCCACCTTGTGAAAAGCTTCTAACAATTGGCTAGGATTCAGATCACCATGAGACGGTGAGCATCATTGCTCATCTGTGAACTGAGACAGGTAACTGATGTGTCCCTGTCACCCTTGCTGCAGTTGATCAGGAGGAACAGGCTGCAGAGCTAAAATGCCTTTGACTTGTGAGCTACTATGCTCACGTGCACACATGACATTTTCACCTGTTCTCCTACCATGTAGTAATGTAAACTAGAAGGTTTTAAAATTTTACATGCAAGTGGCTCAGTGTGAATGAAGGAGGCCAGGAATAATGAGAGGAAAATGCCAAGTCTTTACACTCTTTCCCTGCCCCTGAGCATGAATGGGTTGTTTGGGCAAGTGAGAAGGTCCTTCTCTCTCTTAATCCCCTTTCAGCCTTCACTCATTCTCAGGATCATCCCCAGAAAAGCCTATGGGAAACAGCCGTGTCTCCATTTGGACCAAAGATGGTGTCAGAGAGGGGTGGGCATGAGCCTGGGTCACTGTCATCTTTGGACACTGGAAGAGGCAGGGGAGAGGGAGTTAAGAGGTTGGCTCTCAGACTGGAACATGCAATGATAACATTTTTTTAAAGATTTTATTCATTATTTTTTAGAAACAAGGGCAAGGAGGGAGGAACAAAGGGAGAGAAGCATCGATGTATGGTTACTTTTCACCTGCCTCTGGCTACGGACCTGGTTGAAGACCTGGCTTGCAACCTAGTTATGTGCCCCAGCTGGGGAATCGAACGTAACCTTTGGGTTCACAGGCCAGCACCCATCCACTGAGCCCAGTGATAATAGATTTTAAAATCTAATTCCCGATAAAGGAGAGCTCAAGCAGTATAAGAACATGTACATCAGAAAGGGATAACCCACTCACAGGACAAAGTATACACTAAGGAGCGAGGTCATCTTCATTGGACCCGTCCATTGGCCACTAATTTTTGGCCATGTTACTTGATTTTCCTCGATCTGAATTTTTCTACAAGTGAAAATAGCATTAACTTGGCATTTACTACTTGCTGTTAGCCTAAGCTTCTAATTTGGCTATCTTTTCGAATTCTCACAATCACCACCTGAGGAAGGCAGCATTCTCTGTACCCATTTTAGAGAAACTGAAGTACAGAGAGATGAGGTTACGTGTCCAAAGCCAACCAGCTGGTATTCAAGCCCAGGCAGCTGAACTCCAGAGCTTGCCACATGAACCGCTATACCGGGTACCCTCGGATAAAGTGCAGAGCCATAGTAGGAGGCCATCTCGGTAAAACATACTCATTACTTGCTCTCAGTTTAGTGTCCTTAGCATCCCAGAGAGCATCCTGGGAAAGTTCAAAGGACCAGCGGGCTACTCAGCTTTGTGCTGTGGCTCGAACAGCACTTCTGTGTGGCGGCTTTAGGGCTGGCAGCCAGTTAACTTCCCTCTTTTCATTTCCTACCCTATTGAAAGGAGAAATGAAAGGAACCTCTGGGTATTGAAAAGTGCCCTGGCCAGGTTCAAAAAACACAATTTGTCTAGAAATTACAATTGGTGTCATTTCAAAACAATTTCTGTTCTTAATGGTGAGGGATGGCTTTTATTTTTTCAGTTGGTAGTTTGCCTGAATTACATCTGTACCCAAGGCAAAAATAACACGTTGCTTGTTTTCACTCACTTTTGGCCCTGGGCCACTCCCTATGTCTTTGTATTGGCAAAAGTAGATGTGCAAGAACCGCAGCACTGGCTTCCACTGCCAAGTACCAGAGTAGATCTAGGGTTTTAAAGCAGGTGTGTTTTCTGAGCAGCTGCCACTGGGGAGGGTCTGAAGGACACAGAGCCAGAGGACCTTCCCATGGCAGTGGTTTCTAGCCCAGTGACCAGCAGGTGCCTCTCCTTCCCTTACAGCCCCTTCAATGACCGGCCAATGTGCAGGATCTGCCATGAGGGCAGCAGCCAAGAGGACTTGCTCTCTCCATGTGAATGTACCGGGACCTTGGGGACAATTCATCGGAGCTGCCTGGAGCACTGGCTGTCATCTTCCAACACCAGCTACTGTGAACTCTGCCACTTCAGGTTTGCAGTCGAGCGCAAACCCAGGCCGTTAGTGGAGGTCAGTAATTGGGGCACATCCCGAAAACTCAGCTCTAATGAGCAAATGATGTCTGCTTTTATGACCAGATCTCAACCCTCTGCAGCTTCCCCGAAGCGTGGAAACAGCTCTATGAGAGCGTGTGTGCGCACCCATATGCATGTATGTGCATGTGTGACACAGGCCGAGCTCACTAGCTTACACAGGAGCAATAGTAGAAAGTTGACCTCCAGGAGGTGGACACGGGATGAAATTAGCGTGAAGAAAAGGGGAAGTATAGGGACTTGATCTCCATTTCTCTATCCCGGTGAAGTAGAGCAACCAGGTCACTTTTCTCTTTGCACCCCATCTGCCCACCTTGAAGCAGCAGATCAATGGGCATATTCTGAGAGGTCCTATGAAAAAACATAGCTGCATAGTGGTTTGAGTAGTTCTGTGACCTTAGCTAAGTTATTTCACCTCTCTTGGAAGTGGTGTGAGGATTAAATGAGTTAATGTTTATAAAGCACTTAGAAATATACTGGGTACATATACAACTGTTGGGATTTTTAAAAAAATATCTCCCAGGAAGTTATGCACAGATTTTTTTTCAGCTAATAACCTAATATTAGAATCTCTTTTTCTTAAAATGTGGTGTTGTGAACCAGCCATTAAAATGGCAGGACATTCCCTTTTATGTTTTAGAAGTAATATGATTCTCCTTTAGACCAAGGGCCTGGTCTCGAATTAACTGGAGGAATTGAAAAATAGCATTGGACTATGCCTTGCCCTCTCTTCTACCTTCAGTTTTTCCTAGTCAATTAAAAACCATATCTTGCCAATAATAAATATTCTTATACATTATGAGGGAGACCTGAAACATTGTACCTATAATCCAGACCTGCTGGTAACCTCCTCCTTATTTCAACAGCTGACCCAGCGAAACTTTGGCATTACACTAATACTGGGAATCACAAAGCCCTTCTGGGAGGCTATTTAAAACTGTGTGTTAGTGCCTTAGCACTGAAGGCTCTGGAGAGCTCTATATACATATATTCTCTTGGGTTTGACCTTGAAATTTTAATCAGGACCTGTAACTGAGGCCTGTTTTAGCTATGACTTGCTTGCCAAATGGCACAAATTTATTTGACTTGCCCCGATAAATTTGATGCTTTCTTTAAGACTGTGGATCAAGTGACCTCTTAATTTAGCCATCTTGCTGCTTGACAGCCGCTTTCAAAGATTCATATTTATAGAATATGCCCATCAGGGACATGGCCCTCTGCCACATTCACTGGGATTTACATGTCAGAGCTTCTTGCAGAGGGAGAAATACAATTAAATAATAAATAGCGGAGATGAAGATTTCTCAAACCCAATGGCAACAGTTAAAAAGAAGCCTATTTCTCCTTTCTAGAAACTTTTTGGCACTTCCCCAAGTTGATATGGCAGGTTCCCCAGGGAAGCTGGCTTCCCAGAGTGAGAAAACCCTGCTTTAAATGGACTGCATCCAAGGGTCTTCTTTCCTAGTATCTCCCTAGTAAAGGCTTTTCCTTTTGCTTGGTCAAAATCCCAGTTTATGTGTGGCTACTCTATAACAAAGGAGTGTGTGGGTGTGCATGTGTGTGCATGCATGTGCACATACCTTAGTGTTTCCCTGTTTATACCCCATGAACGCATTGCCTCTCAGAAGGGGAAACATGCCCATGCACAGATGTGTCTTCAAAGTTGTCTACGTCAGGCCACAGACAGACTCCAAGGTCTTGGGCAACTGCCATTCAATGAGGAAACAAGGCAAATGACCCTGAGAATGTGTGAGGTGCTGTGCAAGATTTAGGGCTTCGCCTGCAGAAGCTGCACCCGAACGGTCACTGGTGGTGAAATTCTCATTGCACAAATGGAATGTGACATTTTTCAGAGTTAACAACGATTGAACAAGTTGAAAGTGAAAGGCAAACCTTCCTAAGCCGGGGGAGGCTGGTCTTTTGATCATCCCATGGCGAAATGAACTTGCTGTTGGACCACAAGCAATAAAAAGGGGTTGTCTTTGGGTTCTCGACTAAAGGACAAATGAGAGCCAGGTGCAGGGAGATGTTTAAACAGATGACATTACTAATTGACTCTTCCCCTTACCAAAGGGAGGGTTTATTTATAGTGAGCATTGCTTCTCAATATGTTTCCCTCCAGATGAACAGGAATCTTTTTAGTAAATTCTCAAAACCTGCCAATTTGGGTTAAACATTTATAGGTGTTGTTAGTTTGTTTCTCATTTTCACTCTTTTAATTGCTTTAATCATTACTTTATTTACCAGTTGGACCTGCCTTCTCATTAAAGTAAGAAAATTCCATAACATTTCATTTTAAAATCAATGTGGTAGTAACAACTCCTATTGCTAGAGGAAGCAATTGAAATAGTCATTTATACATTTTATTTGTTGGCACCCAGACATTAACATTGGTCAGAGTTACTTTAACACCTTAAACTCCCACTCTTCCATAAACTCAGTCCTTCGTTCAACATAGCCCTTTATCCTCCTTAACTACACTGTTCTGAAGACACTTTTCCTTCACTTCCTTTCCCTCACTCTCTGCAGCTACCAGTAGATGCTCACTTTTAACAGGTCAGGAGCCCAGAGCTGAAACTCATGAGCTTCTGCGTGAAGTCTTTCTATCCTCTCCTCACCAAAGGGTGAGTTTCTAGTCATAATGGCCAATCAATGGGCTGATTTTTACTAGCATCTCCTCCCCACTTTACCACTGACCACCTGGGTGAGGTAGTTCAGTTTCTCGGGGCTGCAGTGGGAAGGAAGTTGAGCTAGGAGCTCTGCCTAATATTTTTTGGTTTCTATGAGGCCGATCATCCAAAGCTAAAAAGTTCTTGTGAAAAAAAAAAAAAAAATGTACTCTGTACTTAAAATGATACATTGCATGGCATATAGCTAATACTTCCGTAAGTGGATTGTGTGTGTTCGTGTGCATATGTCTACTTACCTGCCTCTCTACATGGCCAGATTACATCCTTTAGTCTCTTTTGGTACATTCATTGCCAACTTTATACCCTCACTATTTTCTTGTGGCTAAGTAAGCCAGCATAATAAGAGCTAGTTTCAACCCAAGAGCTGCATAGCAATCGTCTGGGTAAACTTCCTCTATAGTCCAGCTAATAGGAATTTCATAAGGTCTGTATCCAGTCAGATAAAGCTCGAAGGGAAGAGCAGCTAGAATATACAGGTGTTTCCTACCTACACACAGTTCGCTCATGAAGGCTACATATTGTTTGGTGATGATATGGCAGTTCGCGAGATGAATCAGCCTCGAGCGTAATGACCTGGTAGAATGCAGTCCACAGACATCCCCCAACTGTAAAAGGATTCCCCGAATGACCAGCCTGAGTGGTTTTATGGTCTCCTTCCTGCTCATTTTTAGTTTTTCTCCTTTCTCTTTAAGTTGAAATTTGATACCATTCTTTTATAAAGGCAAGATAGAGCAAACCAGTAAAAACACCATGACTTGTTTCCCAAAAGTGTGCGCCGTGACCCTATTCTGTGGCCAGGATTGCACATCTGATTGGGCAGTTTGCCAAGGAAGTGCATCTTACCCTGTGCACATCATGTGTTGCAACATCCGTTTCTGTGGTGGGCGTATCTGCCACTGGCTTTCGTGTATCAGTAACACCCAGCCTTGCCCGGAAAACTCATGAAGTAATAGATCAGCCCCACGGTGTTGTGGTTAAAATGGAACAGGCAAGGAAGTGATGGAAATCTTCAGGAAAGGCTCTCCGGGATCTACTCCTCCTCCAGTCGGGGAGACATGGTGATTTTTCACAGAGAAAGTGATTAGGGCTTTCGTGTTTCTATTTGCTTTACACAAACCCAGCTAACTGATAAGGATTGTATGAACAATGTAAAAGCTGTTCCTTGCAAACCAGAGGTTTAGCTGAATTGAAACCAAGAGTGTTTTCACACGTCAGTTACTCAGAATAATGGGATGTAAAGCGAGGGAGATGAGGATTTGGGATGTTTTTTTCAAACATTTTATTTATGACTTTTTTTGTAAGTCACTTGAGGAAAAGGGTCCTAAAGTGTGCCCTGCATTCAAAATAATCTGCAGCAATACAGCAGGGAGCAGAGTGGCTCTGCTACAGAGAAACCACTTTGTACCTTGGACCTGCTATTTAATAGATTTACAACTTCACTTAAAGTCTCCTAACATGTATATATCAGACTAAGGGCGGGGGACACATTGCTCAACTCTTATTGTAATGGATTTTGTTTTGTTTTAGTACATTCATTTAAGTAAAAATAGGAGCTTTGGTTTCAGGCTATTCATTTTTATCAGCAAGTCATTGCACCATTGGCGTTATTAGGGGAGGACACCACGGGGGGTATAAGCTGGTTTGAGGAGCTGCCCAGGCGTGAGGTCCACCTACTATTCCATCCCTTGAAGGAAGGCAGGCAAGGTCTTCTCCTCATCCTAACTTGTGAGTGCAGCCCAGGGAGCAAGACCATAGTCATAGCATGTGATGGGCAATCAAGAAGCACCTGTTCATTAAATAAAGGGATGAAGACCCTCCCCCTCCCCCAATTGCATGCCACATTATCTTATTCTTGGCCTATGGCTGTAAATCAGAAAACTTACCCCTTGCCCTTACAGTTTAAGATCAACTTGGTTGGACAAAGGTTTTTATATAATACAACTAGCAACACTTCTTTGAGCTACGCAGCAAATGTAGTGATTCTGACCAATCCTTTCTCCATCTAGTCGCCAGTCTTCAATCTGATTTTAAGGATCAGCAGGTGGTTGGAGCCCTGCACGCACTGCAAGCAGGCAAGAGAACATGTGCACTGCAGGGCTTGGCCTGAGTTAGAGAATTGTGGCTGGAGGTGGGGCGAATCGGGCCAGATCTGGGAGATTCAAGCCCAGCTAGTACTTGTCAAGCTTTTAGGAATCCGAGCACTGGGCAAGCAAACACTTCACGACAGTTTGGCGTGGGGAGGAGGTGGGGGAGGGTATCTGTTATTGGTAGATGAAGAAACTAGTTTATGGCAGCGAGGTCGCTCAGTGGGAAAAAGGAAGAGGATCTCAGGCCTCTCTCTCAACTCTGTGTTGTGTTTGGAGGGACAAAGTAGAACCACACCCCAAACTTCTTTGGCCTCAGGTGGTGGAATGTGGGAGGGATCAGTGAAGTCCACTAGGAGTTCCCACTTCCCACAGGCTGCCACCACCTGACTCAAGGGTGGGAGAGCGCAGGTTCTTCCTGCTCTGCCACCCAGGCTAACTAGGCCCCTCCTTTCCAACTCCAGCTCCCCGAGGCCACTCTGCCACCTGATCCAGGTGAGGCCAAGGCCCCAACAAAGCCAAGTAAGGAGCTATGGCATGAAGGACAAAGGAAATGTCAACTACCGGAAGGGGACTGTGTGAGGGACTCGTGTTTATTTTGTAGGCAATGGAACAAAAGTCCCCCCGCTGTGTAAATTCTTTACCAGTGCCCAAACAGGACTTACCTGTCATGCATCACGAGTGGGGCTGCTGGGCGGGCCGAGGGGAACCTGGAGTTCCTGGCCTGACTCCACCGCAACCTGCAGCAACCACCTGAACAAGTCATTCCTTTATGCATCAGCTCCCTCACTGGGAAAATAAAGCAGACCTCACAAACTGGTGACCTATTCATGCACACAGGTGTGCTTTCTTTAATTAGCATTTTTGTTTTTGAAAGAATTTGAATGCCTTTAAGTGGGACACGCATGCTCCAGTTTCTCCAAGCCTTGCCTTTTGCTTATATCCACCCAGCCCTCTTCGCCCTCTTGCATTACCTGTCTACTATTTACAGTTGAGGTTCCAGGCTTGGGTGTTCTCTAATAGTATGTGCATTGCCTTCTATCAGCGTATTTTTCTGTCAGGGTAGTCAAGACTGAGGCTAATGATCTCCTTCCTATTGTCCCCACGTTATAAGTGAGCTGAAATGACTGGTTCACAATTACAATACAAGGTAAAGGAACCACCAGGAGACATGTGGTAAGAATAGCAACATTCAAATATCGTGCGCTTGCTGTATGCCTTAGTGTTGGCCAGCACTTCCTTGACTTCTAGTGAGGTTGCTGGGCGGGCAGGCCACCAACCTCCAAGTGCATTGTGCCGCCATCCTTGGTGCCAGCTGTTGAGATGAGAGGCCTGACGACTGAGGCCCAGCAGTCCTTCACCCTGCACTTGTTCAGGCTTGAATGTTTCTCTTGGTTTGGGTAGCTAATTTGGCAGTTTCTTCGTTACTTAAAGCTTAGTTACAACGAAGCTGTTCTAAGGTATCCATTAAATCCACAGCTTGCTTCATTAGAAATCACTTCATTAAAAAAGCAAGCCAACCGAAGAGTTCACATGGCCATGCCAGATGGAAGTGAGCTGCGTAGAAAGAATTACACAACCAGATTCTATCATTTTATTGATACTTGCAGTGAACTTGAAATACAAATTAGAATCTATGCTCCCAAGAGGCCCTTTTTTAATTCTAGTAGCTGCTCCTACCTCTCCATACCTGAGGATCAGAGACATACCGATGCAAAACACCAAGAACTGTTTCACACAACTTTTTTAAACAAGACAGAGGAGCCCTGGCTGATGTGGCTCAATGCATTGAGTGCCAGCCTACGAACCAAAAGATCACTGGTCTGATTCCCAGTCAGGACGGATGCCTGGGTTGTGGGCCAGGTCCCCAGTTGGGGGTGTGCTAGAGGCAACCATCAACATTTCTCTCACACATTGATGTTTCTCTCCCTCCCTTTCTCCCTCCCTCCTCCTCTCTCTGAAAATACATAAGTAAAATCTTTTTTAAAATAAATAAAAATTTAAAGTACAGAGGAGGATAAAGAATACTATAGCAAACAGGTATGTATCCAACACCTAGAATTAACAAATGTTAGCTTTTTATAAGCAACATAACCTTTCAAAGGACCAGTATCTTGGGGACACAGAGATAAGTGTCTGTAATCTTTGCTAATTTATCCTCAGGTGGTCTCAACTATTCGAGAAAATTCTGCCAGGTTTTTCTTGAGCACATCTGGACCAAGAAAGAGGAAGCAAACAAAATGAGACAGATAATTCTGAATGACTCTAGGCCCTTTGGACTAATTCCAAATATAAGAACAAAGCACAGCTAGTGTTGGCCACCAAGGGTTCCACTGCTTTGAAAGGCAGACAATTAGAAATGATTATATGGGAGTTCGGGAGGTGAGGGTGTCCCTGGGCAGCTGGCCGGAGAACTTTGTAACGGGGCCTCTGATGGAGGAGCAGTGAAATGTCACTGAATGACAACAGTTGCTGAGCATCTTTGTCCTAAATCTCACTGAAATCACAAGGCACAATTAGCTCCCACGAATGGCCCAGTGTAGGTACAAGGCACAGTAATGAACTGAAGGGAGATATTAATGGCAGACGCCCTGGCACAGATTTCAGAGGAAGGGTTATGGAACATACACAAAACTTCCTGCTAAGGGCTCCTGCCAGCCCTCCTCTTGTCTCTTCAGTTTGTGTCAACGCTGACACTTCACTCCAAAGAAACAATGCACATTTTTAAACAAATAATGGTGTGAAATATTGTGATAAGTACATGATTATGGTTAAATGCTGCCTAATGGACAATTGTATTAGAATGAACAAAGTGGAAAAATAGCTTCAGTTAGGCAGTGGGAGATCAGTGGTCACTTATTCACTGAGTGACACCCTGCTATGCCCCTTTGTGCTAAGAACGTAATTTTCTAGAAGAGCCACAGATTGGAACATGACAATTCAATCCAGTGGCATTAACTTCACTTTGAGCCCATCTGTTTTTATCCTTAAGATGGGCAGACCTCAAAGTTTCTTCTTCTCATTTACCATTTCCAAGGCAAAGGGAAAATATTACTGTACATGCTAGACACCCACTAGAACTATCTTTTTTTTTTTTAATTTTATTGTTGTTGTATTACATCCATCCCCTTTTGCTCCCCTCTGTCCCCCTCTCCACCCACCCATTCCCCCCAAGTCAATCCCTCCTGTTGTCCATGTCCATGGTTCCTTTATTAGAACTATCTTATTTCAGTGTCTTGGGTATCCCTATAATGGATAGAATTCCATTTTGTAGATAAGGAAGCTGAGACTCTGAGATATTAAGTCACACTTGAAAGATCTTAAGTACTTCCAGCCACAAGCCTAGTAAATGGAAAAGACTGAAGAATCCAAGTCCCTGGCTCCATAGTCCATATTCCTTTTTTTTTTTTTTTTTTTTATAAAATAGATGTTTGTATCTTTTTTTTTTTTTAAGATTTTATTTCATTATTTCTAGAAAGAGGGGAAGGGAGAGAGGCAGAGAGGGAGAGAGACATCAATGTATGGTTGCTCTTCACCTGCCTCCAGCCACAGACCTGACTGGAGACCTGGTTTGCAACCTGGTTATGTGCCCTGGCTGGGGAATCGAACCTGCGACCTTTGGGTTCGCAGGCCAGCACCTTAACCACTGTGCTACCAGCCAGGGTCTCATAGTCCATATTCTTTCTACCACACTTAGCTTCTTCCTTCCTGGCTCAAAAGTATTTCTTTCACTTGCTCATTGACACGCACATGGGCAAGCAAACACAGAACTGATGACTTCTTTACCATTAGCCAGCCTTTTTTTTAATTTTTTCAAGAATTTATTTATTATTTTTCAGAAAGAGAGGAAGGGAGAGAGGGAGAGAGAGATCAATATATGGTTGCCTTTCACCTGCCTCCAGCTATGGACCTGGCTGGAGACCTGGCTTGCAACCTGGTTCTGTGCCCTGGCTGGGGAATCAAACCAGCGACCTTTGGGTTTGCAGGCTGGCACCTTATCCACTGTGCCACCAGCCAGGGCCTTAATAGCCAGCCTTTTTCAGGGACTAGATGTAATTCAGAAAGGGGCAAATAAAAAGTGATATATTAAAGCACTGATTTCCTCTTTCTTTTTTTTTTTTTAATCTTCACCAGAGGATATGTTTATTAATTTGAGAGAGAAAGAGAAAAACATCAATGTGAGAGAGAAACATCGATCTGCCTCCCTTATGCACCCTGACTAGGGATCAAACCCACAACCTTTTTGGTGTATGGAACAATGCTCCAACCAACTGAGTCACCTGACCAGGACCTGGTTTCCTTTGGATGTTGCATTCCTCTATTAAACTGAGCTGTTAGTGGGGGAAAAAAGAGATGAATAGGTGGAGAACAGAAGATTATTAGGTCAGTGAACCTATTCTGTACCATAATAAAATGGCCTTTATACATTAGTCTGAACCCATAGAAGGTACACCACCAAGAGTGAACTCTAATGTAAACTATGGACTGTGGGGGACAAAGCTGCCCACCCACATAATGGAAGTCAATGTAGGTTCATCCGTTGTCAGCAAACGTACCACAGTGGTGAGGGATGTTGAGCATGGAAGAGGCTATGCATGGGCGTGGGGGGTTGCAGAGGATATATGGGTACAATGTATTTGCCACCGAATTTTGCTGTGAACCTAAAACTGCTCTGAAAAATAAAGCCTATTTAAACAACACAAAACCCTGAGCTGTGCCAGGTTGTATGCTGGGATAGTGGAATGGCATTACTTCTCCCTGCCTTTTTCCCAGTCTAGCTGGGAAACAAAGCTCTTAGGCATAGCATCCTATTAGAAGCCAGAAGTCAGTCTCAGTTTCCATGAGACTTCACATACCCTTTCTTTTTCTTTCTTTTTATCCAGTTACTCTTCCTCTGCATTTGAGTCTTTGTTTTACCAAGTTATTATGCCATCAATTTCTTCCCAGATGACTCCTAAGGGAGAGAAGTTATTAGAAGCCTGATGAACTCAATATTGTTTAAGAGCCCTCTCCTGCCTTTCACAAATGGTTGTGAAGGATAATCACTCATAATATGGTTACCCACTCTTGTTAGGTAAATTTCCTTCAAGACTGTCATCTAGGTAATTCAGAATGGTGAAACTGGTTTTACCACTCATGAAAGAAAACACTGGCTTTTCTTTTGACTTATTTGTATAATTGCCTCAATTCTTCTCTGCACTTTTGTGACAGGTGCAGCAAAGTTGGGGAAAGATAAAAAAGACCCCTGTGGGTGTTGGGGCTTTGCTTTCTTCCTCCACATTCACTGACTGTACATTTCTATGCCTGGCCTCGCTGCCTGCCTTCAGTCTTGAAGTGATAGGGGACCCTGTGAGATTGTTCGTGGTAAAACTGTTTCTTCACAATCCATTATTACAGAGTGAGAGGGGCAGATTTACTCTGTGATGGATGTATGAGAGGAAAGGTATATTTGTGCTTATATAACATGAAAGAGAAAAAACCTACTTTGAGGCTCTTAGCTTAGAGTACTGAAGCCTGGATTTCATTCTTAGGTGTGCCACTTAGGAAAATGTGTAGATTTGTTTGTGAAGATTAAGGTCAGATTAAAAGGAGAAAATGAAACTTTTTCTACATATTATTTTATCAGCACTTCACCTCCAGTGATGCTATTAGAATCAGAAAGTTGGAATAAATTGTGAGGTTCAAAATCTGTTACGGCTCCGAGGGGAATGGTGAGTACAGCACGTGGGACATGCTGGCAAGTAGGAGCAGCAGCAGGTGTAAAATGGAATCTGCAGGCATTTCAGGACTTCTCTCTGGGAAGGATCAGTAGAAGCAAAACATCAGAGATGAAGGGAAAATAGTCACCATCTTAGAAAATAATTGGACCCCTCCGACTTTCAAAGGCCTGCACTTGGCATTAAAGCTGGTAGGGGATGGAAGAGAAGGCACAAGATGTAGAAGTAATGAAATGGCTACAATATTTTTCTAAATACTGGCTCATCTGCTCAAAATCTATGACTTTAATGTGGAAACCCAGAAACCACTCATTTATCAAGATATACACGTATTTAGTGGTTAATAAGATGTACCTGACAGATTTACTCATCGTATATCTGAAAAGTAACCCTATTCGATGAAGATGTGGCAAAGCGGAAGAAAATATCTAAAAACTAGAATTCATGCAAAATGGAGGGTTTTGTTTTTTTTTTAAGGAAAATCTGCAGGAGACTTTGATTTAGTTTTACCGAGGGGGTTTCCAGTCTCAGATTTTTTGAACAGCTTTATTGAGATAATTTATATATTACATAGGTCACCCATTTGAAGCATACAATTAAGTGACATTTAGCATATTCACAGTGTTGTGTGATTATCACCACAGTCAAGTTTAGAGCATTTTCATCACCTTTAAACGAAACCTCACACACTTGAGCCCTTGCTCCACAATCCTCCCATCCCCCACCTCCACCCCTTGCCTCATCCCTAGGCAACCACGAATCTATTTCATATCCCTATGGATTTGTCTATTCTGAACATTTCCTATAAATGGAATCCTACAGTATGTGGGCCTCTGTGACTGGCTTCCTTCACTCACTGTAATGTTTGCAAGGACTAGTCTCACATTTTATAGAAAATGTACTTTAACCTTCTTGCTATAATTTTATTTATTTTTGATTCCTTCTCAATATCCTATTTACCTTAATATACCCCTACTGCTAGTCGTCATTTACCAAGTCCTTATGCTATGTCACTGTTCTAGGCACTTGACCATTTTGCTATTTGTATGTACAACCATTTCCATTTTAGGAATGAGGAAACTAGCACAGAGATGCCAATGGTTCTTCCCCTCTTAAAGTTTTGCATTTTTCATTTCGCATTTATGCGATGGTACCTTGTTCTTCTTTTTTATTTTTTATTGTATAGAAATCATTCATATTGCATTTTTATATTGTCTGAATTTTTGCCATCTTTGCTCAGTGAGAGTCCTTTCCTTCCTTTAATCCAATTAATTTAATTTCATTGCTTTCTTGATTCTGCTGCCCTGCAACTATGCAATTTTTTAATAAAATATTTTGCACCCTAGATTAATTTTTGTTTTGAACCAGGGTCTATGGAGAAATGATAGATTCTTAAAAGGCAATCAAATCCTACTGGCCCATATATTTTTTAAATAGTACATAAGGTTTTCTTCTATTTAAAAGAGCATTCACAAAATACCATATCCATGGGTTTACTTTCTATCATATAATCGAATGTGTTAAGTGTTTGGGATTTCATTCTTACATTTAAAAGTCAACTGGCCTTGGCTGGTAGCACAGTGGATAAGGCCCCGGCCTGCGAACCCAAAGGTCACTGGTTCAATTCTCCAGCCAGGGCACGTAATCAGGTCTCCAGCCAGGTCTCCAGCCAGGTCCGTGGCTGGAGGCAGGTGAAAAGCAAACATGCATTAATGTTTCTCTCCCTCTCTGCCTCTCTCCCTTCCTCTCTCTCTGGAAATAATAAATGAATTCTTAAAAAAAAAAAAAGTCAACTGGATTGCCCAGAAGTTTAGATGAATTTGTTTTGTTCTTAAACCTTTCCACATTGAAGATATATATAGGTCATCTGAAAGCATCAGGTTTGATTACAACCGCATAATGCATGTCTTTTTTAAGCACGGATGTTACGCAAATGCTCCTTAGTTCAGAAACAAAAATGATAGGGAAGAGGAAAGAAGAGAGAGTTCTATAAATTGCTGAGACCTTGTTACAAAGACAGAGTAAGAGAAGCCAAGGATGCCAGCTAGAGATGAACTCCTGTCTACGCACACTGCGCTGCGTGGGCCAGGCCGCCCCTCAGCCCTGCACTCATGCTGGGGGGGTCTCTTCTCTAGGGCTCTCGCAGCTGGCTGCCCCTGAATTATTCCCAGTGAAGCAAGTGGACCTCAGGTGCTAAGGAATTTAATCTGGCCACACATGGGTGTTGAAGCTCAAAAGTTGTTGCCTAGCCCCTAGCCCTGTGGACATGCTGAACGCTGTATGTGGGAACAATAAACTTTACCCCAGAGATGAGACCCCATTGCCCGTATTCTTAAATTCATCAAGCCTTAGAAAGTCGAACTGGACCAAGGAGTGTCTTAAAACATTTTACGGAAATGCTCTAGAGCAATGTTTCTTTCCCTCACCTGCTTGAGAATGTGAGAAAACCTTGAGCTCATTATAATGAATATAGAGCACTATATTATACTGTAATCATCAGACCTGCTAAGAAACTGGAACTTAATTATTCCAGCCACTAAAAGAAAGCATAATTATGAAATGTGATAGAGGTGCTAGATCACTCTATAATGACAGTCATACAATATTAAATATATCAAATTAACATATTGTACACCTTAGATTTACACAATGTTGTATGTCAACTACAATGCCGATTTTTTAAAAAAATGGCTGGTGGCTCAGTGGAGGGGCGCCAACCTGCAAACCTGAAGGTCACTGGTTCAATTGCCAACCAGGGCACAACCAGGTTGCAAGCCAGGCCCCCAGCCAGGTCCTTAGCTGGAGGCAGGTAAAAGACGACCATACATTGTTTCTCTCCCTCTCTGCCTCCCTCCCTTCCCCTCTCTCCGAAGGATAATGAATAAAATATTTTTAAATATTTAAAAATATATATATATTTAAATTATATATATAATTTTTAAAATGTATCATTGAAGGGGAAAAAATCTTAAACTCTCTCTCCTGAAATGCACAATCAGTATTCAAATACAGTTTCAAAAGGGTCATGGGTTTTCTGACACTTTATAGCCTAAGTCAAGGACCCCTAATCTCTAGAAAAACATATGCAAAGCACATAGACTTTCCAAAAATGTCTCCTGCACCCTTAAAATGTTTTAAATCTGAAAAGTAAGAGAAACTTTACAACACTGCAAATCCCTCCTTTGGAAGGAGGCCATATTATAATTCTGTGGGTCCCACAACTTTGGATATAATTTGCTAGTCTTAAAGAAAGAGCTAGTGATTCAATCTGCACATACGCAGGACTGGGCTAGTTATTAACTTAGGTTCATCCATGGTTGGCTTGATTGTGCCTTGGGGACACATTGGGGGCACATGTCTCAGGATCATTCAAGCTAAAAATGTATGTGTGTCTCCCAGTTGGAGCAGAGCTTTCCCACAGATAGGAACTGTGTTCATCCAGCCAGTCACCTGCCTGCCCTTCTGTAAGTACCAATCCTTGATATCATGGTTCATGTGGCTCATGTCATTTGAGCTATTGCCCCTACCTCTGAAGAATGTCTTCCCTGAAGACAGCTTCGTGAGAATTGTAGCAAAATGGTCTACAAGTATTGAACATAATCAAGAGAAGTAGTGCCAGGAAAACGGAAAATGCTGCCTTCCCCTCATGTAGCATTGTGGCATATTTCTACCTGATATTCTGATAGTCTGGGCCCCATACCTAATGAAGGATATGCACAAAGTCCTGAGGAACATCCACCACAGGTGGCTGGGCAGGCCTGGACAGAAAGAGGGAGACGCTTTAGATGTGAGGAGGTTAGGGAAGGTTATGTTTGGAATCTGAAAATCATGACCAGCTCAGAGAGTGTGAGCATGAAGTACATAGCACAATACAAATTGCCTGGATGCTGTTGGGCTCCCTTTGAAATTTGAGGGCAGGAAGTTTTGAACAAAAATAGAGAGCTACAACCTAATACTACTGCAACCTTCGAGCTTTAGCCATATCCTCAAATGGAGCCTTGGAAGATTTGAAATCCATTCATTGCTAGGATGTGTCTAATTGACAGCAGAACCAGCCAGGCCCTGCTAAATATTTGGGCTCTTTCTGGCAACAAAATATTGAGCTATAGGGACTGTGAATCTAAAGTTTCTTCTGTTCTCACAGCAGAAATTTTTTCCTTTCTCACAGCATTCCCCTTCTTGCTTACTTTGTAAGTATGGGGCCCTGGGGAAAATGTCTCTTCTCTCCTATAGTTTACATTTCATCAAAATCCCTCCATCACATTCTACTTGGATCGTTTTTATACTTACATTCTCACTACATCTGAGGGATACAGATTTTTAAATTGAGGACCTGGTTTTGACTTTGATTTCTCCCTCTCCATTTCTCAAGCATCCTCAGTTATCAAAACAGGAATTTATTATCCTCATTCCTATTATCCATGATATTCTCACCTTTTGTTCCATTTGGAGCTTTTTCTTGGTACACTGTCCTGGCACCTTTTGCCCATGATCAGCCCTTCTTTTGGAAGGAATTAGTCAGAGTTTCAGAAACCTGGGTCCCAACAGCAGGCCAGCAGAGAGGGAGTTAGACACCAGCCACTTTACCAGCTGGAGGTAGAGCCCCGTAAGAACCAAAATGGAACAAGGCTCAGGGGACTGGGAGCTACTCATTGTGTCCTATTTATAAATGGCAGCACAGCATCACTCCATTGTCTCCCAGAGTAAATCCTTTCTTCTTTGGACATGGGGCAGCTTACATTTATCAATTTCTCCTGGAAATTTCTGTGATCTTGCTCTCCGTCCTCTCTTGGTTGTTTATCTCCTCTTATGTTTCCGGCTTTCCATTGATTACATATGCCACCTAATTCTGCACCATCTTCTCATATTTCAGATAAGCAATCTCCACTTGGCTGTGATCACTTCTACACAGTGATGATATAAATTAATTAAAGAGAAATGATTCCCATTTTGCTTATATCTGAAGCTGCAAGTGAATACTGTATATAAAATTGTTTTGCCATTTAATCCTGCTATGCTGCTAATCTTATCTTTGGAAAATGTCAAACCATTGATGTGAATATGTGTAGCATTTGTTTAAATAATGCCAGGGCCAAATGTAATGTCCCAGGCACAGATATATGCAGTATTTATGGAGCATTATAGCCCATTAATTGGTTTATTGGCCTAAATCTCCCCGGGAGCTTCACTCATCTCTAGGGTGTCCTTGACTATGACTAATGCTCAGGCCAATTCACAGCTCTGAATGCCAGAACTACTGCTGAGTATGTGTCTGTGGCAAAAATTACTTTATTGTCTTTGATCAGAAGAGTCAGGGTGAGTAGTCTTACATGTGTATGTATATATTTCATTTAAGCTTATCTGATTTCTACCCAAAGCAATCCAAGAGTTTGGGAGAATTTATATATATTTCTTCAGCTAGTATTTATTAAGCATAAATTAAATATTTTAAGAAATGGGAATAGAACTGTGAGCTAACCAGAAGAATGTACTAATAGAGCTTAGCGACTAGGAAGAAAGATGCAGAATAAACAAGTATATCAATTAAAGGATTGGATGGAAGGAGGCTTGACATGGGGTTGTGAACATACAATACTATTGTATTATATACAGTATAATTTCATTATATACAATAGTATTGTACTGTATATTTACAGATGATGTATTATAAAATTGTTCACCTGAAGCCTATGTAATTTTATTAATCATCACCCCAATAAATTCCATAATAAATCAATAAATAACATTATTTTTGACAGGGTAAAAGTTGTCAAGAAGGAAACAAGTTGTTGTGGCAAAGAATGACTAGAGTGGGAGAACATGTGGTAGTTTGTGAAGGCCTCTTTGGAGAGGTGACATTCAGGTGGAGATATAGCCAACAAGAAGGAACCTGCCATTGGAAGAAGAGTTCCAGGCAGAAGGAACAGCCACGGCAAAGGCTTTGAAGAAGCAGTTCAGTATTTCTGAAGCAGGAAAAGACACTGCTAACAAGCATTGTTTGACAGGTCAAAGGAGGGAGATGCCAGCTGCTTAAACTTTACTGTCATGGACCCCTTGGCAGTCTCTTGAAGCCTGTGGATCCCTTCTCAGTGTCACGTTTTTAATTATAGAAGACAAAATACATAGGAATGCAAAGAAAACCAATTACATTATAATTCACCAATCAAAACATTTAAAAGGCAAAGTCGTGCTACAAAATGTAAGTGCTTTAACACATTTTGTGGCAGATCTGATAACTATGAAGTAGTTGTATGTAAGCCATTTACAACAGTTGTCATGTGATCTGAAATATCTGTGCTTACTCTTAATGACAACATCACAGGTACTGTTTACCCCGCTGAGCCTTTCTGCATAACTCAATGAAATGCTGACTTTCAACCAGTGAGTGTAAGAATAAAGATGTCAGTTTCTCCCCATCCAAAAATCATGGATCTCATGAATGCTGTCTTTGACCCCCTTGGGAGTCTACGGAGCCAGCGTACAAATACCTGTGCTACATCCCACAGGTGGCATGGGCCGTGGCAAGGCATTAGACCAGCAATCTTCTATTGGTGTGCCACAGGATTTTAGTAATTAGCTTATGGGTGCCTGGAGACGAATATGGTTGATAATTGCTGCATTACACTAAGTGTGATACAGAGACACTGAGGAATTTTAAGCAAGAGAAATGATGTGATCTTGCTGCTTTATAGCTACTGGATTCTAGAATAACAGGAATAGTGGAATGAGGTGGTTATTACATGACTGAGGTGACAGATGGGAATGGCTGGGAATAAAAGTAGTGGCACTAGAGGAGGATATGTGAACATGTTCAAGATGTATTCCAACATAGGTAGTAGGACCTGCTGAAGACTGAATAGGAAGTCCAGAGGAGTAAGGAGTGGGACAATAAGGATGGCACTGAGGTTGTTCATAAGAGCCTCTAGGTGTTGGTGTTGCCACCTCCTGGTGCGGAACAGTATGGGGGGGAAGTGATTTGTGGGAAAGCTAGGGTGGCAGAGGTGAATACAGTCTTCCATCATGCACCCTATAAAATTTGAGATGTAAAACATCTCAAATGAAAAGGTATCTAATAAGCAGTGAGATGCACGATCCTGGAACTCAGTTGACAGATGATACATATGTTCTTCAATTGAACCTGATTTTTTTTTTTTTTTTTTTAACGAAAGTGGGAACTTACCACTAGAGAGGGTCCTTGATTCCTCTCAAAGCTGCACCTTCCTCACTTTTTTAGGGAGACTCTCATTTTCTTACTCCCCAAAAGAGATGAAAGAAATGAATACAGGTCACACAGCATTTGGGTAACTGAAAGCAGCATTTCATCTCCTGCTTCCAAGGCTACGTTGTATCTCCTGCACCCTGCTCCTTCTCCAGTCTTATCCATTGTAGGAGCAAACAAAAATTAAGATCAAGATTTTATGTAATGCTAAAGCAAGCAGAAGGAAAGATTTGAAAGAATAGTAGGCTGGAGATTGCAAATACTGGCTGCTCTACCTTGTATCCTTGAACAAGTAACTTAGCCTTGCTGTTGCCTAATATCCTAATTCAAGATGGCAATAATAACACCACCTGGTGTTATTAAATTCAGTAAAAATGTCTGGCACGTAATGGGCACTCAGCACACTTTTTTTGGTTGAACTAGAGTTGTATCATTTTTAAATGGATTTTTGATATTGTTATTTTCTCATATATTTCAGGCTAGTTTTCCTCTAGGGAAAAGCAAAAAGATAGTAATTGTGACTAAAACAGTGCAAAGGACCTTGAAAAATTTATTCAATTTCCTGTGCTATTTCATGATCTATGGAAAAATAGATGCTATTCTGTGGCTATTTACATCTTGGGGGGGAAAAGCTTGAACAAAAGCAACAGGCTTTTCAGCTTGTAGGAACAAAACAATGTGTAGTTATTTCTCCTGGAAACCTAAAAAGAGCGATACACAATACCTCTTACCTCTAGTCTATAAAGCTAAAAGTGAACTTGACGCAATGTTTACATGCCAATAACTTTTCTCTTTGCCAATCAATTTAATTCTTCTAATGTTGTAAGATCATGTCTGGTCAGGGCCACCAGCTCCTCGGATCTTTGTTCATTCATTTTCATTACGCATCTGCTGTTCCAGCGCTGTTCTTGGACTGGGGCATACAGGAATGATCTGCCATCATGGAGCTCTCATCGGAGTGGGAGCAGATAAATAAATAAGCAAATAAGCAAATAAATGAATAGCATCATTTCAGAGTGTCGTGTGCTCTGGAGAAAATATAACCAGGTAACGTTTGCAGGTGAAAGGAGTGTTCTCGATGAGCAGGCACCGTTTGACCTGAGACCTAAATGATGAGAAGGAGTGAATAGTGCAAACCTACAGGCCAATGAAGGGTAAGAGGCAGTAGGGGAAGTGGTCAGAGAGCGAGGCAGGAATAAGGGCAGGGCTTCTTGCAGCCCCAGGTAAACAGGCTAGCCTTTCTTCTTACCATTGGAGAGTTTTAAGCAAAGGAGTAGCATGGTCTGATTTATATTTTTACCAGGTCACTCTGATAGGTGTTTTGGAGCTAAACGATGGGGTGGCCGGAATGGAAGCAGGAGATGGTGCTTGTTCAGGGCTGGGGCCGTGGAAATAGAGAGAAGTGCCCAGATTCCAGACCCATGTTGAAGGATATGCCAGTAGGACTTACTGCAGGGCTAGATGTGTGGGACAGACACAGAAAGGAAACAGGATGACTGAGCAACTGGGCGGATGGTGTTGTCATTTACTGATATGGAGGAGACTTGGAAAGGGGTTGAGGGTGAGTGCTAAATCAAGAGTTCTGTTTTGGACAGATTAAGTTTGAGTTGTCTGTTAGTCATCTCCGGGGAGATGTTGAGTGGGCTGTTGAATATGCACATCTGGAGCTTTGGAGACACGCCAAAGCTGACGATGGACATTTTAAGGTCACGAGCAAATCCTCTGCTAAGTTTTTATTTGAGGTGCAACACTTCAAGCCTGGTTTTGATCTCTATCTGGGATGTGCATTTCCTTGGCTTCCCTGGAGTCAGAATTTCCTTCTGTGTGACTTCAGCTGTCCTGGAAATTCATTGATAGTCTGTGAAGTTCAGGGATATAAAACTCTGGTAGGAGTTTGTTTTTGTTCTCTGCTGTGTTTCAAGTTAACGGCAATGCATGGTTTTCAGGTTTCACCTTCACTTTTATTTTATTTTATTTTATTTTAAGATTTTATTTATTATTTTCAGAGGGAGGGAAGGGAGAGAGGCAGAGAGGGAGAGAAACATCCATGTATGGTTGCCTTTCACCTGCCTCCAGCTACAGACCTGGCTGGAGACCTGGCTGGAGACCTGGTTATGTGCCCTGACTGGGAATCGAACCAGCGACCTTTGGGTTCGCAGGCTGGTGTTTATCCACTGTGCCACCAGCCAGGGCTTCACCTTCACTTTTAAATCACGCAAAGGACCTGTGGCACATCTTCTGATCATCACGCTACCCCTCACATTGCAGCTCTCCAGGCAAGCAAGACAGTTTAGTGTTAGTTGTGTTTGGCTTTGAAAATAAGACCCATCCCAAGAAAGCAAGCACTTGATTAATAACTCTACCAAGTGTCAGATTAACAGTAGGCACTCAGGCAGATAAACCCAAGTGAGTTAACTTTGTGAAACCATACCTCCTTTTACTCCCCATAAATTTGCTATAGTTCCATCAGTTGTTATCCCTTCTATCAGCTTCTTTCATTCTCATGATGGTTTCTCATTAAGGAGATTCATGGGGAAGGGTGTAGTCGATCAGAGCTATTAGCCTCCAGAGTGTAATCTGGCTCTAGTACCACTGACCTGCACAAAGTCCTGTCTACCTTGGGGGTTTAAGCTGATTAGCTCAGAGCCTGGGAGGCAGAATCTAAAGTCCTGGAGCAGTGCACCCCCTTCACCCCTACCCACCAGTAAGGGATTTAACAAATTGTCACTGTAATTAGATCCAAACCCACAGTTGACCCACCTTGAAAATATTCGCTAGTGCCTGGCTCACCATGGATGCACATTTACAGCCAGTGAATGATGCCGTGTCACTGGTGGCACAATGTGCTCTAATCCCCTCTGCTGTCACAAGCCCTGGGGTGCTGATTACTGCGGGTTCCTGTTTTGTTTTAGTTGGTTGGTTGGTGTTTGCACCTATTTCCAAGAGTAGATCAATCTCTTGGCTTGGGAACAAGTTAGTGATTGGAACAAGATCACCACAGGAAAATAGGCAGCTCACTGCCAGGGCTCTCAATAGCATCTCTTCCTGCTTTATGTTGTTTTTTTCTCTCATAAATTTTTTAAAATGTTATTGGATTTACAGGGGTGACATTGGTTAATAAAATTATATAGCATTAAAGTATGTATACAACTCTGTAATATATCATCATATATTACATTGTGTTTTCATCACCCAAAGTCAAGTCTCCATCCATCACCATATATCTGAACCCCTGTACCCTTTCCTGTGTCCCCCAAAACCCTCTTTCCCTCTGGTAACCACCCTACTGTTGTCTGTGTCTATGAATTTTGTTTTGTTGCTTTCAGGTTTATGTCTCACATATCAGTGAAACCATATATTTCTTAACTTTTTCTGACTGACTTATTTCCCTTAGCATGATATTCTCAAGGTCCATCCATGTTTTCTTAGGGCTGAGTAGTCTTTCATTGTATATATGTATACACATCTTCTTTATCCAATCATCTGTCAAAGGATATTCACGTGGTTTCCATGTCTTGGCGACTGTGAATGATGCTACAATGAGCATAAAGGTACAGATACTTTTACAAATAAAGGTTTTCAAAATTTTCCAATAGATTCCTAGAAGAGGGATTGATTGCTGGGTCAGATGGTATGCTTTATAGGAAGGGTGCCCTGGGCTGCCTAGAGGTCATCTGGCAGCAGTATGGTGGGCTCACCAGGTGTCATACCAGTCAGTACTCCCAATCAACTGACCTCAACTTTTAAAATACAGCTAACTAAGTATAAACTATGGACCAAGGTTAAACTAAAGGTTTATCAAGAATAATATTTTAGTTGCAAAAGCTCTTCACAAGTGGCAGGACAGATTCATTGGTATTTCATGCCAGGGACCCATGATAAGTAAATATTTCTTCTTGTACTGACAAAACAATTAAGGTACAATATAACTCCTCTCCCCTTCATCTACCTACTCCCCCCACCCCCACTTTTCGTTATTAAGAAGATGATATAATAGAGCAGTTAGGAGCACAATCTTTGGAACCAGACTACATGAACCAAAGCCAAGACCAATCTTCCACAAGTTATTTAACTTCTCTAGACATTGGTTTATCTATCTATAAAATGGTAGTGACAATAATGGTACCTCTTTAAAGATTATTGAAGAGTAAATCAATTACATGTAGCATATAAAGTAGTGTCTGGCATATCATAAGTATTGGCAGTCATTCAACATGGAGTGATCTAAAGATAAGGTTTCTCCTCAGGTCAGGTGGGAATATAGACACACAAACCTGCCATTCTGCATTGCTCTACTCTCCACTGAATGTTTGGGAAAGGAAGTTATGCTACAGAATGTATAGAATGCTCTATGTATAATAAGTATAACTGATAAGAGAGACAAATGGCATACATGAGCAAGAAATATAATTGAACAATAATTGAGATAACATTGGCAATTATGAATTGGGCTAGAATGCATGATAATTGAGGTCTATCTGGAAAAAGTTCAGCCATTGTTAATATAACAGGAGTAGTTCGTGTGACATTGTTATAATCTGGCAGCCAAGGAGAGTGAACTGAAATGCACCTGTGTGAACAATGACAACTTCACTGTACTGGTCAGTGGGGGTGGTAGATGCCACTGAGTGAGCATGTGTACTATGCAGCCATCACATTCCTGAGCAAGTAGAACAATGAACCTGCCTCAAATTTTGCAGTAAGCTAGAATATTCTGCCACAGAAATTTTGGGGTGATTCAGAAAGCTTTCAGGGATGATGCAATAAATGCAGCACAAATAAAATTGTGGCACAAACACAGCACAAAGATGGTTGAGAATCTGTTGAAAGTGATCCACATTCTGGAAAGCCTGCAACAAGCAGAACACCTGAGAATGTTGGCCGTGTAGTGGCTACAATCAACAAAGCTTGGCAACTGACAGTGCAAGAACTAGAAGCTGATCTGGAGTTTCCAAAAACTGTTGTGTCTGAGATTTTGGATCGTGGCATAAAACATACGACAAAATTTGTTCAGCTTCTGCTACGAGAGCAGAAGGAACATCCTGCTACAGTTGTTAATGACTTGATTCAAACCACTACCAGTGAGGCAGACTTCCTCAAGAAAGTCAACCAAAGGTGAATCAGGTCTATGGCTATGATCCAGATACAAAGGCCCAGTAGGCAAAATGGCAGTTGCCTGGTTCTCCAGACCCAAAGAAAGCATGGCAGAGTCGCAGCAAGATCAGGACCACGTTAACTGTGTTTTTTGTTTGGGAAGGTGTTGTCCATCATAAGTATGCCCCTCCAGGCCAAGCCATTAATAAGGAGTGCTACCTCAATGTTTGTCGGTTGAGAGTTGCAATATAATGAAAACAGCCATAGCTGTGGGCAACTGGTGATTGGCAACTTCATCATGATAATGCACCCATTCATGCATCACTTCTCATGCACAGTGTTTTGGTAAAACATCAGCTCACCCAGGTGACTCTGCATCCCTACATCCCAGATTTGGCTCACTGCAACTTCTGGTTTTTCCCAAAACTATAATCACTTTTGAAAGGGAAGAGACCTCTGATTGTTCATGAGATTCAGGAAAACATGACAAGGCAGCTGATAGCAAATGGGAAAACTGTGTGAGGTCCCAAGGTACTTATGGACTGAAGCATCATTGCCCTATATACAATGTTTCTTGAATCTTGTATCTTCTTCAGTAAATATCTCTACTCTTATTTTGCATAGCATGTGTCTAGATACTTTCTGGACAGACCTCATATCACTAAGATTAAACACCCAGACATTGGATCTCTCTCTCTCTCTTTCTCTCTCTCTTTCTCTCTCTCTCTCTCTCTCTCTCTCTCTATTTCATACACAACTAATACACAATATACATTTATACAATTAATCCCTCTTCATTGTAGAAAAACAAAAAATACTTATAAAAATATAAAAATTAAAGACCATTCATAATAGCTATAGTATAAGTTTTCAATTACCATTGACGTACAAATTATATTAGTTTCAGATGTACAATATAGTGATTACACATTTACATAACTTACAATGTGATCATCCCCAAAAGTCTAGTATCCCATACATAGTTATTACAATATTGTTGACTACATTCCCTTGATGTTCCTGTAACTTTTTTATTTTAAGATTTTATTTATTTATCTTTAGAGAGAGGGAGAAAAGAGAGAGAAAAACATCAACTGGTAGTTGCCTCTTATATGCCCCCAACAGGGGACCTGGCCTGCAACCCAGGCATGTACCCCAGTTGGGAATCAAACTGGTGACCCTTTGGTTCACAGGCCAGCACTGAATGCACTGAGCCACACCAGCCAGGGCTGAAACTGTTTTTATAACCAGTAATTTGTATATCTTAATCCCTTCTGCTTTTTCAAGCTTCCTCCATCTGGCAGCCATCAATTAGCTGTATCTATAGTTTCCATTTTGCTTGTTTGTTTATTTGTTTGTTTGTTTAGATTCCACATATAAGGGCAATAATGTGGTATTTATTTTCTCTCTTTTTACTTCACTTAGTGTAATACCCTCTAGATCTATCCATGTTGTTGCAAATGGCAAAATTCCATTCATCTTTATGATTGAGTAATGTTCCATTTATATATGTACCTCTTCTTTATCCATCCATGTACTGACAGACATTTAGGTTGCTTTTGTATCTTGGCTTTGTAAGTAATGCTGCACTAAACATATATGCTGCATATATCTTTTTGAATTAGTGTTTTGGATTTTTTTGGATAAATACCAAGAAGGGGAATTGCTGGGTCATAAGGCAGTTCTGTTTTTAATATTTTGAGGCATCTCCATGCTGTTTTCCATAGTGGCTGCAAGGAAGAGCCGCAGTTTTGCTGGGTGTGCTGGTCTGTGTCTGTATGAATCTACTACATCTATGTAAATGTCAATGTCAATGTGCATGTAAATATATAATTACATACACAGGATCATATTATACTCTCTGTTCAGTAGAATCATTTTCCTGTTCCCCAATATATCATGTCAGTAAATATACAGTAATACAGTAAAATGTACATTACCATTCAAAATGACTCTATGGTATTCTATTCTAAATCAAGTCCATAATTTATTTAGGCCACCCCCTACTGCTGGAAATTTGAGGTATAATCACTTTTTTTCTCTCATAAACTCTGCTTGTATGGCTATCCAAGCCTACTTGGATACATCAGCAGAGGTCCTTACCATAGTACAGGGCGATTTTTTTCTCAACAATAGTAGTACCTCTGGGCTTGTTTCAGGGGGCTGCATTTGTGTAAGAGCTAAATACCACTTGGGATTCTGAAGAAGTCCCAGATGTTAACATAATAGTACCTGTTTAAAGACCTTCATACCTAAATATGACCCTGCAGCAAACAACACAAAGAGTAAGCTACGCCTGTATACATATAGTGTGAATAAGGTGTGGAACCTTGCTACTGGGTAATCATATGTATAGATAGATATAGATATAGATATATAATGGCCTGGAAACTTTTCAGGAATATAGAAGATGGAAAAATAATTAGAAAATAAGAAACTGGGAACAAGCAATAGTAATTTCTAATTGGCCTTTCCAATTTACTTTACATCGGACAAAGGTAAGTAGGGATTCATAATTCCTCCTTCCATACCTGAGTTATTTCATTGGGTAATGCCAAAGGCCACATAGATAAGTAAAGTGCTGAATTAGTTTTAATAAAAGGTATTCAGAATTCCCAAGCAAAAGAAATTGGAGGAAGTCTTACCTAGTGAGGTCAGCTTGTCTTGAGCAATCTGTTACATTTATTGAGATCCTACTATGTCCCAACAGGAAAATGAGTTCAGGCTTCCAGACCTGCTTCTAGAGACCATCTAAACTGCAAGTGGAGTCAGGTTGCTACATCATAGGCACCATTGTTTAAGAATGTGGATTTCTAAATATCTTACAACTTTAATTTTCAAATATTTACTGATAGGACATCTGAATGGTCTATGTTCATTTTAGAAAAACATGAAAAAGAAGCAAGACCCTGATCCTCTTTTCAGTCTGACCTCTGAATAACCTGGAGCAATCAGTTAACCTTGTGGAGCCTCCGTAAAATTTAGATTAAAATTCTACTCTCCGCTTCCTAGTGTTTAAGCAAGAAAATGTTCATTAATAAGAGTTTTAAATACCTTTGAAGCTGCTGGGACATCTGAGGTAGTGTTACAACACATTAGCACTTGATCATGTAGTGTTTATATTAAACTTTTATATTACTGTATTTATATTCACAGGCAAGTCAACACCCCATGATCTATTTTTAAATATTTCTTTAGGTCCAGTTTTGAGCTGAGGTGACTTCTCTCAGCATCTCAACCCATTCTTAAGGTGGGTTGTTACTAGGGAGTGCTATTTGGGAATTCCCAGCTGTTTAATATTTGCCTCAGGCAAGCGTTCAAGGAAGGGCATCTCCCTGAGAACTTTCTCCTGTCTCTCGTGCTCACTCCTTGAGTCTTTTGCTGCCCCTTACACGGCCTTTCCTGAACTTGCTTTTGCCCTCTTTGCAGCTCTTCTGTCTCTTCCACCCTTGAACATGACATTCCCATCTCTCTCCAGTCAGCCCCACTCTCTCTTGTCTCCTCTGTCATGGTCCTCTGCTTCTACCAGGGGATTTGCGGAAATGTTGCCATGCCACATGGGGTATCTGCTCAGCAACCCATATGCTCCCATTTCGGGCCGCCCACTGCACTTGTAGGCCTCCCCATTTGTCAGTCGGACAAGATGGAAGACAGAGTCGCCAGTGTCCCTCCCCACTCCCACCCCATTATCTGGGTTTGGCTCCGCTCCTTCTCTGGACTCCATAGCCTCTACATTGTTACATGGGATAGCGATATGAGGTCAAATTGTTCAGTACTAGTCTGAAGCCACCAGGCCTCACCGGAATTACACACTGATGCCAATATGTAAACGTGATTTTTTTCTAGAATAGATTATGCGAAACATTTCAGCAGATATTCAGCAGTTTCCCAAGTGGGAAGACAACACAGTCCTGTAGGAATTCTTAGCTGTAGTCATTAAACAAGCACAAAGTTTCCTCCTTCCTTTTTGGGGTTGGGTCAGTCAAGATGGTAGCATAATTAAAACATCTGGGACAGTCCGAAGTAGGAGGTTCAGGGCCCTAACACATGCAGGAGGAGGCATTACTAAGTTCGTGGAGTCAGGTGAGTCTCTCCATGTGGGTGGCTTTCCAGGCTGCCATCAGGCTCAATAACTCACTAGAAGGACTCAGGAAAGCTCTTATACTCAGTGATTATGGTTTATTACAGCAAAAAGGATGCCAATTAAAATCAGCGGAGGGAAAGGATACATGGGGCAAAGCCCAGGAGGAACCATGCGCAGGCTCCCAGGTGTCCTCTCCCAGTAATGTCGCACGTTACTCTGCGCTCGATTTTTCCAGCAACAAATTGTGACAACACATACAAAGCATTATCAACCAGGGAAGCTCACCAGAGCCTTGGCATCTTCCGTGTTTATTGGGGTCAGCACATAGGTATGCAGCGCCTGCATGACTGTTCTCAGCCACTCAGACTCCAGCCCCACGGGGCACAAGGAGGTGTTCAGCATAAATCACACTGTTGGCATAAGCCATCTGATTACACTGTGCCCTGTGGCCCAATGTCTCAGGCATACAAAACACTCATCAGGCAGAATATTACAAGGACTCAGAGCTCCCTTAGGAGCCAGTCTTGAAAACAGGTCTTTCTTGGGAATGGGCAGGAATTGAGCGATCCAGGCCTGCTGAGTTAACCCCTTCCTGCCCACATTCCCTGAATCCAAAGCCTGGAAGGCTTCCCCACATAAGAGCACTTCTAGCACCTCAATTATTATCTTCTAAAAATAACATCCTCTCTACCTTCCACATCAATTCTTTGTGATTTATAATAATAACCATTGGACTATTTTCAAAACCAGCAGGCCATCTGCAGCAAGGACACATTATTATTATTATCATCATCACCATCATCATCACTATTGTCATATTATTATCATAATCACTATTATTCAGGGGGCGGAGGCATGGGAATGAGCCCTTAATGCTCCCTTGTGATCTCAGAACAAGTCAGAAGTGCCTTTTCTCAGATTCTGAAGATAAAGACAACTTCAGAGTGATAGGGCTTCACTCCACCTGGGGTTTAACCATGTCCTGTCTTTCTCTCTCTCCTCCTTGGCAGTGGCTCAGAAACCCCGGGCCCCAGCATGAGAAGCGGACCCTGTTTGGAGACATGGTGTGCTTCTTGTTCATCACCCCGCTGGCCACCATCTCAGGCTGGCTGTGCCTGAGGGGCGCCGTGGACCACCTGCACTTTAGTAGTCGGCTTGAAGCCGTCGGACTGATTGCACTCACTGTCGCACTCTTCACTATTTACCTCTTTTGGACACTAGTAAGTATGGCCCGTGGCCCCAGGGACTCAGGCCAGCTGGCACAGCTTGTCTGTATCCTATCTCACCTACCTGGTTCAGGCTGGGAAGAGGGTGTGATTTGGTTTGTTACTGTGTGTGTGTGTGTATGTGCGTGAGATGCATGAGCAGACATGCACTGCTGGGAAGAGCAGATCAAGTAAAGGAAAATCCCCATCTTCTGAGAGCCCATCCGTCAAAGATGCACACCCTGGACATTTCTCTCCTCTGGTAGTCTAGGCTCCATCTGTTATGAGGTATGGCGTTTTCCTTCTCTTGCTTATGTTCCTCACTTTTGCTGGGATCATACTATATCATGAGCGCTGCACATGGTGTTACTGCCTGCACAGATTATGAATCCTCCCGCTGGTCACTTTCTTCTTCATCCTGACCACAGCCTTCATTGGGCGTGGGGCCACACAGTGCCTGACCACTATTCTGTGTGTTGGGATGTTGACTCTGCTGCCCATAACAACATTAATTTGTCCGGCTGAGCAGCTGCCACCAAAGAAAAACCATTTCCCAATAAGTATTCCTGCTGTATAAGAGGAACGATGTTTAAACGTCTCTGTTGTTTTCATTCTTTTAACTTGCAGAGGAAGTCAATTGCTTGGGCACCGCTGGCAGCACCCACAAAGTGCAGCATTTGTTCTCTCTTTATGCTCCCCCCCGGGACTTGCAGAGAAAAATGTCACTATCTACAGTATTTTCAGAAACTGGGCCCCCTCTTCCTGGCATTCCTCCTCTGTGCCTTGTTGTTTTTAATCTGAGCACGTTTCATTGTTCTTCAATATATATTTCCTGTCTGAAGTGCACCGTTCAGTATGCCATAGCACAGTGTCAGCATGTGGGAGCTTCCATGGCTCATGTTACCTCCCAAGCCCCACCCACCAGCCATTGGCTCCTCCTACCCCACTAACCACGACCCCCTGATCATTTCCCTCTTGTATCTCCCCTCAGGTAGGAGTGCTCCAGCAGCAAGTGAGAGAAGCATTCCAATCTCAGTAAAAGAGACCCGACTTGAGCCTTGCCAAATATTAGTGTTCTGATGTTTCAGACATGATCTGAGTCCTCTGGTTAATGTAGGCATTCTAGGCATTCTGTTCCCAGCCTAATGAAGCCCCCAAACATAACCATTATTCCTGCCTTAAAAAAATATATGTTCCCAAAGTGGATCCTAATTCATTATAAATCAAGCAGTGAAGCTGGCTCAAAATTCACAAGGACACTGTGATGGGAAGAGGGTTAGAAAGAGGACATTAAAGAGCCTAGCTAGCATCATCTAAAGTCACTTCACTGCTCTGTGCCTCAGTGTTCCCATCTGTAAAGTGGGAATGGTAATAACACCCATCCTGCCAGCTTCCCCTGGTTCTGTTAGATTAACACGAAAGCGTGCAGGAGGAAATACTTTGGAAAAAAGTTTTTTACCATGATGAGAGGTTTACTTGGGTACCATTTTTCTTAGAAGAGTTCCCACAATGAAAGTATAAACTTGAATACTAGCTTTCAAGCCAATTGAAGGCCTTTTTGAAAACCAGCTTTGTAAAGCACCCACTTACCTAACAAGGAAGAAAGGCAGGGAGGGGCATGGATGGAAGAAAGAGAGAAAAGAAAGAAAAATTACATAGAAAAAAATGGATGTGACCCTGTTTGAGCTCCCATTTTAGGTGAAAAGAAGGTTTGGGTGGGAAGGGTACCTGGAGTCAGCTCTTTCAGCAGAGAGATAAGAATGCTTCTTTCCCAAAACATTTGCAA
Source organism: Noctilio leporinus (assembly GCA_004026585.1). Lineage (NCBI taxonomy): Eukaryota > Metazoa > Chordata > Mammalia > Chiroptera > Noctilionidae > Noctilio > Noctilio leporinus. Next base: position 116,230 of record PVIW01001319.1, on the reverse strand, counting down.
AAGCCAGAGCAGCCTAGTAAAAACCACATGAGTTTAGAATCCAAATGCCCTGTGTTTGAACCCAAGATTTAGCATCCTAATAACTATGTAACTTTAAACAGGATACTCAACCTCTCTGATCATCCTTCCTCTTATGCAAAAAAAAACAAAAACAAAAAGAAGGAGAAGAAGGAAACGATTGATAACAGCTGGGTCCCTGAGCTATTGTGAGAATTAGATGGGAAAACATGGGAACATAGAGCACCTAGCATAGGCACCCCGGTTTTCTTCCTGTGACTTCCCCGCTCCGCCAGCTCCCTCCACCCACCAGCCCTCTATACAATGCAGAGCAGCTGGCCCTATGACTGGTGTGAAAACCATGCCACAGTGTCAGCTCAGCAATAGGTTACTGAGTCTAGACCAACTCCTCCCCCGATAGATGCTGTACTGAGCTGCCCAGGCAAGAGCCGTAATTCAGAAACTGACAGCACTTGGAAACTGCCCTCCAGCAGTCACCCACTGTAAACAAGCTGTCAAGCTTAAGGAGAATATGCTGTGAAAATGTCTTAGGTAAACAAACACAGTGTCAGTCCCAGCCCCGCTCCTCAGAGGAGCCTTCCTGGAAGGACCTGGCAGGCTCCATGTATCCACACTGTGCACCTAAAAATGCCTTTGGAGTTCCTTGCCTGCTCACAGGGCCATGAGGGGCTGACCTTGACACAGGCTTGGGCAGTTCTGCCTTCTGGAACCTGCTGTGTGGAAACACAAACATCTGGGGCCCAGGAGGCCAAGGCCTTAGCCATCTCCACTCAGAGAGCTCAGAGCGGGGGCCCCAGAAATGTCACTGTTCATGTCACAAACTGTTGGAAGCCCATGGACAGACACCAATACCTATCGGAGAACTGAGTCCACATCAAGCATTAAGAACTTGTCCATACAGGTACAAGAATGGAGGCACCACCATTCAGTGACCACAGGAGGTCCTTCCATGAGCTGGGTCACTCGCTAACGCAACCAGTACTCAGCCCAGAAACAGGTTTCATCATAGAACAAAATGAAAAAGCACTCTGAATCCTCTGGCTGACTCCCAGTCCCATGGGCTAATCATTTAAATTCTCATCATGAACAGGAAAAACCTCTAACAGAACACCGTCCTCACAAGGCTCACTGTGGGACTGATTTGGACACACCCCCGACAGCCGTGGCAGTGCAGCCTGAGGGGGTCTGTTGTTGGCCAGCACTGGGAGTCTCTCAGTGGCTGGACATTCCCTCAGTTCCCCTCTGCTGCGGTGCAACTCGAGAGCAGAGCCTGTCTCTGAAAAGGCAACATGCAAAGCTCTAGCCCCATGGATAACCTCACACTCACACAAATAACCTCCTCCAGAGAGAAAGGATAGAATAAAAATGCATAAGATTTCCCAAAGCCTACTGTGACTTTACAACATTGAGCGACAGCCTGTCACCTCCACGACTGGGAGAGGCAGGGGCCTTGCCTTGTGCCAACCATACGATGTTCAGACTGTTCAGACGTTACCCAGGATTGGAGGTGAATAAACATCCTTTGGATGAGAAATGAATGCACTTCAAGGAACCCATCCTAGGAGGGGTAGTGTTATTCAAATAGTGGCTCTGTGCTCTTTCCTCCTCCTCTGTCCTTAAAACCTTGGAAATTTCAGAAATATATGAACCAAGTTCCCAGTGTTCCTATTGCTATAGCTTCTTTTGGTTTATGTTTATTTCCCTCTTGCTGCCTCTTTATTTCTCTAAATCAAATCTCCTTTTTTTTTCCTACTCTCTTCCACTGCGGGGAGGGAGCTCTCGGAAACCAGAGCTGGCTTTCATTCAGGGCAATTGCGCATCGTGCTTTCTCCTACCCTGAGCCCAACTTCCTTTATTTTCCCTCATATGGAAACATCTGCATACGATGCTTTCTTCTCATTAATTGCATTTGTCTGCAGCCCGTAATAGTTAATAGCAATTAAGGTAGATTAATGCATAACAAGATCTCATCTGCTTGTCTGAGCAAGTGGGTTGATTTTTGTACCTCCTGGCTGAGGGACTGGGAGACGCACCAAGTCATGGAGGCCCTGCATCCCTTCTCAGGCTGGGATGTATGTGCGGGTCACCTGGAGAGCTTGTTAAGAGACATGCTCTGGTTCCTAGCTTGGGTCTGGGCAGAGCCCCAAATTCTTACATACTAACAAGCTCCCAGGTGATACAGGCTGACCCACCATCACACTGAGAGCCTCAATAAAGGAGGTAGCCCAACCTCTTCCCCCGCCCCAATTTCCTATATCTAAGGAGTGTCACAAAAGTATCATCTTTTTCATACTTGATACATCAAAAATGACAGGCCAGAGAACATTAACACAGTGAGGCACTGTGTTAAGTGCTTTTTTAAAATTTCTTTTTCAGTTACAGTTGACATACAGTATCATTAGTTTCAAGCATACAACATAGTGATTAAATGTTTATATAGGTTGGGGCAAAAGGAGGTTTGCAGTTGTTTGTATGGAAAATAATACAATAAGTAAGAAATAATAACACAAGAATAAATTCTGCGTCATACGTACTCACAACCGTAAACCTCCTTTTGCCACACACCCTGTAAAACTTACAGAGTGATCACTCTAGTAAGTCTAGTACCCACCCGACACCATATATAGTTATTACAATATTATTGGCTGTGTTCCCTGTGCTGCAGCTACGAAGTGCTTTTTATGCATTATCTCAGATATCATTATTCACAAATGAGGGAACTGAAGCTTAGAGATAGCAAGCAACCCTCCCAAAGTCCCGGAGCAGCTAAATGAAGGATGGGGATTCAAGCCCAGCGAGCCTTGGCTCCAGAACCCAGGGCTCGATCCCTACCCTGTAGAAGATGCCGCCCACCTGCACCCACAGCTAGTTCTCCACTTACTAACGCCAAGCATGTGCAGCTCTTTAACATCATGAATGAAAGAAGTCTTGATTTGCAATGCGGCTTTCAGTAATATTTCCAGATTCCGGACTTCTTGTGCTGCCAAAGCTCTTCATTAGTACTTGTCTGTGTTCTACCTCTTCCCTGCCCTTGGCCCTGAACAGCAGGCTTTCCAACCTGCCTCTCTTACGTTCACAAGGAGCACCAAGCAGCAGCAGGACAGAATAGATAAAAGAGAATCAAGCTTTTAAAAAGAAAGAAAGAAAAAAAAAAAAAAAAAAAAAACCCTGATCTGCTTTGGCATGTTCAGGGTCTTTTGGAGAAAAGCACGTCTGTGTGAGTTTAAAAGCTTATGTTTTCATACCCAAATCTCTCTGGCACCCAGCCTGTGGCATTTGCTTTCTAGCCTCAGAAATTTGAGCAGGCAGCCCCAAACAAGCCCTTTCTGATCAGGACCTTCATTCTCCTGTACTTCTGCAAATGCTAACCTCAAGCCATTGGGTCAGCCACTCTCTGACCTGTACTGGTCTGATCTACCCACCACAGACGGCTAAAGAGCCCAAACAGGGATCATTTGTCACCCTAAGCCCATGGGCACCTTCTTCCCCAGAACTTAGTCATCTGTGTGCAAAATGGATCCTGTCCCCATTTTTAAAGGCAGTTTGTACATTTTCAAAAGTGTAGATGAAACTTTGAATTTCCTGGGAAGTCCATCAATGCTTTATGCCAGCCTTCCCCAAAACAAGCTACACATGTAATCATCTTATTCAAGGATATTTACTAAAGCACTCACTTTTCGGGCACGGTTGTGTAAAAATTAACCAAGGGGTTACTGTTCCTGCGGACATGCATGTATAAGAGAGACTTAAATCTTAAGCAGCGTTGCAATTAGAAAGTAGGATATTCCTTCACTCATTCACTCACTCAGCAAACTCGACTGCATAACTTCTTGGTGCCAGGCACTGTGATAGGTGCAGAGTGTGCAAAGATGAAAACAACACAAGCCCTTCTCTCAAGGTGCTTCTAGTGCTAGGGAGAAAGGCAAGTACGCTGTGCGGGGCAGTTGATGCCATGCTGAGGTGGGCACCAGGCCCTGTGGCTCAAGAAGAACTGATTAGGGGAGTTTGGTGTCCGTGCCAAAGCTTCCCCACTGGGAGCCGTTGACCGCTGGGGCTGGAGGTGGTCGGGGCCACCCAGTACCCTTTGTCCGCCACACAGTATGTGGAAGATGCCCTTCCTATCACAGTCAGTGTGAATGGGGTCCTTTGAATCGTGCAGTGCCTGCAGAAGGGTACATGAAGCTCTAGCATCCGTCTTACCTAACAGAGAGAAACCTGAGAACCAAAAAGGCACGTTGCCCAGTCCCACAGCTGGGGAAGGGCTGGCTCTATACCCACTCTGCCCACTGCTTCCAGCCAACTCCTTCATCACAGATGCTTTGGGGCCTAAACACCACTATCTCAAAAATAAATGTAAACTGAGAGGAAATCTTATTTCCTATTGATACCCTGACTTTACCCAATATGAGGAGGAATACAGAAGCCCCTCCGCAGGCCGCTCCCATGTGCTCCCACGTGGGCGTTCTCTGCTGGATGTCCAGTGCCCCGGCCCACACCCAGCCCGCTGGAGCAGGCTCACCCAGGGTCCTGGCCCCACTGCACTGCTGTTGGGAGCTGTTTGTAATGAAGTGTTTGTTTCTGGGACTGATGATCAGCATCTGCTTACCTGAAACCTTCCCTTGTTTTCCCTCGCCTACCCCAGGTGTCATTTAGGTACCACTGTCGATTGTACAACGAATGGCGTCGGACCAATCAAAGGGTGATTCTCCTCATTCCAAAGTCTGTCAACGTACCTTCCAACCAGCAGTCCTTGCTGGGCCTCCATTCTGTCAAGAGGAACTCAAAGGAGACAATTGTCTGACATTTGTGTATTTGGTTGATTGATTCGTTGTTTGGGTTTGGAAGTCTCTGCACTGGGGCCCTGCACTGAGCCACCCCCAACCCTTCCTTAAGCCCGTGGGTCTAAGAACATCCAGAGCCATGTGAGCACATCACCCCAAGCAACGAACTCTGCCAGAAGAAAGAAAGGCTGTTCTACTTCAAATCATGGATGCTGCAATCATATATTTGCTAAGCTGCCAAACATGTTTATTTAGCAGATACTGTATGGAATTTTCTGAACACCTCTTTAACATATGAGGAAGGTGGTCCTGCTAAGAATGCAGTTCAATTCTTCCTTTTTATTACTATTTCAAATATATATAGATATACATATATATATGTGTATATATATATACATATATAGAGAGAGAATATATATGTATATATATATATATACACACTGAACTTAGATGATAATCAAAATTGAAAAGCCAATGTTAAAACTGGTTCTTTGGTTTGGATGGGGTTTGTTTGGATTAGTTTATTTGCTGCCAGATTCTTTGGGGTCATTTGATAGCTTAAGTGGTCTTCTTCATCTCTTTCATGTCCCATGTTCAAGGGGACAGCATAACGACTGCAGAACAAGTCATATTTGAAGGATATTTTGTACTAAAACCTCATTTAATGATTCAGACTTTAAAGGAAAAACAGGTGTGGTAACTCCCCCCTCCCCCACAGTGAGCTGTTTATTTAAATCCCATTAAAGAGAAAAAAATAAATATGGTGAGAAGCAGGCTCCTGTCAACTTGTTTGGTACTGACAGCTGATAGAAGCTATTTTCTAATAATAAACATCTAGTGTGTGAAAGACAAACCTCACTGATGGCAATATTTTTATTTTTAATTATAAAACCTGTGAAGTTCCCCCCAAAGTCGATTTTAAAAAGAAAAAGGAAAAAGGTTGGTGTTTTTACTCCCATCTCATTTAGTGCATGTCTTAATTCTCCATTCGCAGTGACTCGGAGGATCATTAGACATTTCTAGGAACCCTGGACCTGTTTTGCATATCAATTAGCATTCTCATTGCTCTATTGAATTTCCTGCTTGACAGGTAGACATGGCAAAGAAAAATAAAAATGCCTGGCCTATCCCTCTAAGACCCCTTTGTCTCCGTTTCAGGAGACAGAGCCCCACACAATACCTTCCCCCAGCCATGAGTCAATCTGTCACAGGCTGAAATAGACTTTTTGTAAGGGCTTCCTGTGCCTCTTTTATCTGTGGCAGTGTAAAGGACATAGGTACCCTGTGTGTGGTACCCACAGAAGCCAGGGAGCAGATGTGTGGTTGGGGAAAGCACTTGCTCCTGCCGCCTGCCCGCCCACACGCAGGGGGAGAAGGTGGAGCCCAGCTTTGGAGAACGCTGAAAATACGGATTTCTAGAACATGACCCACATTCTGACTCTCACTCTAGCGCCTGCTGTCTGCCCTACGCTCCCCACGTGGCAGAGCAGGAAGTGCACAGGAACAGGCGATGAGGAGGGTAACGATTTTTGTTTGCAGGTTGATCAGGCTGGTGCAGGTGCGGCCTTTTTCTGCAGAGCCTCCAATCCCGGCCCGGCCCCGCGCCGCCAGGGAGGGAACAGCTGCGCTGCTCTCTGCTGCAGAACTCGGATGTGCTTTATGGCTTGTGACAATAGATTTCCTCCCCACCACGCTTCACTTCGACACTCCAATTCCAGTAATATACGTCTCAGCCTTCTGTTTACTCAGCCCTGCTCACCCCTCGGGGCTGTCATTAGCCGCACCACCATCAACCGTTTCTTAATTGACCTTTTTAAAATGCTGGACGCCACTGGCTGCACGCAGCTGTCACACATTCAATTTCCAGAGCCCAGAGTCCAACTTGGGAGTGAAGAGCAGCCCTATAGTTGATAGATGAGGTCCACCCGGCCTTGGCCCCTGAGCTGCTAAGCTCACCAGTGACACCTCTCAACTGAATGGGACAGCACCCCTTCTCCCTGCTTCTTCCAGGAATTCAGGAAGCGACAGATTCCCAAGACCATTTCCTGTTGAGGTTGGCTGCAGAGAATCCCTCTGTATTCGATCATGAGACAAGATATAATGATGCAAAATATCACAGGCAGGCAGGTCCCAGCAGCTCACTGCGGCTCCTGTGCTGGGAAGGCTGGCACCTAGGGCCGTGCCTGTGCCGGCCTGAGAAGATAAGGCAAGAGTCCAAATTCAAGGAGTAGGTTGCACGTGGGGTGGTAGGCAGGACACCTCCTGCAAGCCTGGGCATCAGTGCCTCCCTTCCTAGGCCGTCAGCTTGGAAGCTCCTTTTGAGAAACTGATCTCCTTCCTGCAGCATCAGGGCCCTTCTGGGATTCTGCAAGTTCCTAGAAGACATGTCATGCCCTCTTGGCCTTTTAACCCTGTGATCGTTCAAAGTGGGAGAGGCTAGGGAACTTCCCCTGACAGCACAAGGCGGGGGTGAGAGGGTGGAGGCAGGTGCAAACCCCATGGAAGCTCCGAGTGTGTCATGCCGCATCTGCCTGGAAGAAAAGGTGCCTTTTGCTCACTGGCACAAGGTGCTCTGTGGGTGACCAGCAGCCCCGCCAGCTTTGCACTGTGCTCCTTTCTCTTGGAAAAAATCGAGAATGAAGTGGGAGATGGACTGGGGAGGAGCAGGTCAGGGATCCTGCTGGTTCACTGCTTCCCTCCGTTATGTTCATACACAGTCCTCTATCCATGCTCCTCGCTGTGTCCTGTCCTAACCATTTTTCTTGACATTAGGTAGAGACAAATGTGTGTCACTATGAGGCCAGAGGGGGAAGCTAACAACTGCCAAAACACGTCCGGCATGCTCTTGCCCACCCTGTGTGTGCGCGTGTGTGTTCCCACAAGCTCTCATGCGGAGGACAGAGAACACTTGCATACACATGGCTACAGTTCCTCAGAGAGTGGAGCAGAAGCTCAGATGAGCTGTAAAACCCAATTCAGGAAAAATAAATAGCATGACTTAGAAGTTACTTGCTTTTATTCTTTGGGTCCTGGTCTCCCTTTCTCATGCCCTGAGGGCCTAACCACCACTATCTGAAAAATAAAATAAACTGAGAGGAAATCTTATTTCCTATTGATACCCTGACTTTACCCAATATGAGGAGGAATACAGAAGCCCCTCCGCAGGCCGTTCCCATGTGCTCCCACGTGGGTGCTCTCTGCTGGATGTCCAGTGCCCCGGCCCACACCCAGCCCGCTGGAGCAGTCTCACCCAGGGTCCTGGCCCCACTGCACTGCTGTTGGGAGCTGGGTTTTCACATCTGGGCTGCAGCCACAAGTCAGGGAAAGAACTTATCTGGGGGACTGGAGGGGCTAAAGGGGAAAACAGGTAGCTGGGCTACCTGCCCTTCAGCCAGCAGCTACCTCGGCCTCTCCTGACACCCCCACAGCCTATGGACAAAAACTTTGTCTTCAGCCTACCCTCACCAGATCCTGTCTCCTTACATGGGATGAGAGGTGGGCCAGCACGTGGGGACGGGGTTCAGGATTATTTTAAGGGGTTGGGACCAGGATGGACCGGCGTCCCTCCCGGCTGAGCGAACGGAGGATGCAGCAGACTGTCTACGTGCGGTGCCCCAGAGCTTGGAGTCCCAGTAGCGATCCCCAGGCAACTGCAGGGTCACACCAAAATGTGTCGGTTCTGCAGAATTACGTACGAGGTCTATCCCGAAAGTATCAGTCATGCAAACTGTTTTAATTGTATTGACATCAGGTCGATACTTTCGGGATAGACCTCATACACGTGTGTTCTTTTAGGCTTTGCAAGTCTCTGCATATGGGAGTCTTTGGGACACACTATCTTCCCCTCGAATTTAGCTGCTCAGGTGATCAGGCTCTTTGCTCCGGGTCTACAGTGTGGGAGTGAACCAGCTATGAGTCAGATGACCTGGGCCTAAACCTGGCCCTGCAGCCTCCCAGCTTTGGGTTGTGGACAAGTGACCTGCACCCCCATTTAAGCCTCAGTTTTTGCCTCTGTAAAATGAGGATAATAACTACCTCAGATGGTCCCTTTGTAGGATTTGTAAGGCTCAGCTCCCAGGAGTTCGTAAATGAATGGTAGCCCTTCCCTCCCCTTCCTTTGACTTGCTGTTGCTGATGTCTGGGTTATTTTGCCTTAGCTGGGGTTTTGACGAACAACTTTGAGAAATGACTTGAAGGACCATAGCCAAATAGTTTTAAATCCTTTGCAAAAAGAAGAGGGATTGATTTCAAATAATCACCAGAAATTTATTGAGCACACTGTGCTTGGGAATAAGAGATGCTTCTGGAGGTTGAAATTACTGGCTTGATTAAGATCGTTGAATTATATGTAAGCTTTCAGTTATCCTTGCATTTCCTGATACTGAATGGAGCTTATGGCTAATTGGGAATTCATCACAGATACAAAAAATTGCTAGTTCTGAATCTAGTGCTACAGAGGAAAACAAATATAGTCCATCAGTTGTCTGTGTTCCCAGAAACGAGAGATTCATGAGTCACTGAGCTCATGCATCTAGTGTCTTCTCGGAGGCTCTGAATTCTGAGCACAGAGGCAACAGAAGGTGGTTGGCCTGGGGAGGCCTGCTTCATTTTGAGAAACCCTTCTTTTAGAGGCTATTGGGGCCGTAGTTACTCTACCAAGGAATATAAAGACTCTGTCAGAGGTCTTATTTTTGTCTTAGTTGTGGACACCAGATGCAAAGAATTGACTTAGTCCTACATTTTAGTGCATGACACGGTTTCTATCACCATCCACCTATGGAGGTCCCTATCCTATTTTAGTCCACAAATGTGCACAATGTGCCAGACACTTCCCATGAGCCATGCACTACTCAGCACTTTGAAAATTATCTCCTTTAATCATCACAGTGACCTCATCTACTGCTGCCTAACCTGCCACCCCAAAATTTAGTAGTCTAATGCACCCATTTTATTGCATCTCACTATTCCATAGGTGGGCAAGGACTCAGCTGAGGGGTCCATGGGCAGTGCCTTTTCTGGGTGCACTGGGGTGTCTCAGACAGTCAGGTGCTCCTTCTGTGGCCTATCTCTCCACAGGGCATCTCAGTTTCAAGGTTCCCTCCCTTTCCATGGCTGCTCAGGGCTCCAAGAGGAAGGAAGCATCTGTCCTAATTAATGTGGGGGCTTGGAAGTCCTGGTGTGTCACTTCCTTGTATCCTGTGGGCCAAAGCAGTGACAGGACCTGCCTCCTGATGGGAGGAGCTGCTTGCACACACAGGGAGAAGCAGAATTGTTTGGAGCCATCGGTGGAGTTTAGCTACCGGACCCCTTTTATGGATGGGGAAGCTTAAAAAGAGAGGTGAAGTTACCTGCCCAAGGTAACAGAGTAAGGGGCAGAGCTGAGAGTCAGACCAGGCTCTCTGAGCCCCTGCTGTTAGCTATGTCTACACGCTGTGGTGCCTGTCACCCTCTAGCTGCATACTCTTTTCCCTTCATGCCTCATCTCCAACCTCCTTCCGTCCTGAGGCAGCCACCCCAATACGTTTGATACAGAAATAGAAAATGTACTTATATATCTTTGCAAAACATTGTCTTGTGAGTCCATCTTAATTTACATAAAAGTGATTATGCTATAAATCTCATTCTTCCCCTTCTTCCCTCCTACTTCACACCGTATGTTTAGCATCCATGCTGCTGTGTATCTAGTTCATTGCTTCTAATGGCTGCTTGGGTTCCCTTTTCACTTTTTCATTCCCTTAAAGTTAGCCGCAAATCCCTGACCGGCCAGCAGTGCTGTGATAGGCATCCTGGAACTCGGCTCCTCGTGGTCGTGTTGGAGAGTTCCTCTGGACAAGCACCCATCAGTGGGAATGCTGGGTTACTGGATGCTGACAAGTTCAATTTCACTATTTTCATATTGTTTTCCAGAAACACAAGAGCAATTTAGACACAGACACACACACACACACACTCCCAGGAATAGCTAATTTTGTTTCTTCACATCCTTTTCTATACTATTTGTTCATCTCTAGCCAATCTGACAGTACAAAACCTGTGACTTACTACCATATCTGCTCAAAGTCATACTTCTTCATTTTTCCTCCTGGGTTGGCTGGCTTTTCCTTTTCAGTCTCTCCTGGCAGTGTGATGTGCTGCCACGTCCCCATTTGTTTAACCCTCTTCCCTATGTCTATGGTATTCTTCATTGGACAGAAATCCTTAACTGTGACACAGTTAAATCTGAGGGGTGGGGGGGATGAGCGCCATATATTTTGGGTGGTTGTATTTAAATTTAAGACGTCCTTTCTCATTGCAAAATCACAAAGATAGTCTCTCATATTGTCTTCCTTTAGCTTTAAGGTTTTATATATGTCACCATTAGGCCTTTAATCTCTCTTTAATCTTCACCTCTGTATATAGGACAGGAATCCAACTTTATCTTCCTGAGATAGGCAATTTTCCATCACCACCTGCTTACCAATTTCCCCTTTCTTAATTTACATATGGTGTCACCTGTGTCATGTATCCAGTGCCATATAAACATGGGTCTGTTTTCGAACCCTTGCTTGGTGGTTCAGGCTGTCTGTCCCCACGTTGCCTTACTGTTTTTCTTACCATAGCTTCACAGTACAATACACATATATGTCAACATCCGTTGAAATGAGCAACTTCTCCCCAATCCCCTGCCAACTTCACTCTCCATTTTTTTCAAAATTGACTTAGTATTTGCGGACAATCTTTTTATTTTTGTGGATACGTTGCAGAATAGTTTTGTTAAGTCACTTGAAAGGTCTTGGTGGAATTTGTATTGGAATTGTGGTGAATGTATACATTCATTTCATGAAAATAGACATTTTCTTATAGTTTTTAGCAATCCCATAGAATGATCATAGCACAGTACCATTTATTTAGGTGTTCTTTGTGTCCTCGCATAGAGTTTTAATCATTGTCAATAAAATGTTTGCGCATCTTTTGTTCAACTCATGAATAGTTTAGAGTTGCAAATGATACCTTGTTTTCTCCCTGCTTAGTGCTAGCATTGAGGGACACTTGTTATCCTGTTCTAGCATGTTGGCTGACCTCTGGATTAGTTCTCGTAGCTTGCTGACCCCCTTCTAAGCCTGCTCTTTCCCATCATGGTGTGGGGCCAGGCACTCCAGCACTCTGCTGCGCAGCCTGGCTGGGCGGTGTTTGCTGCTTTCACAGAGTCTTAACGAGGGTTCGAAGTTTCTCCACCATTAAAATCTTCCATACATTTTCCTTATAGAATTTCATTGAGGTTTTCTGTTTTCTTTATATTTCTAGTACTCTGTGAGTTTTATGATGAATAGCTAATGATTATTATTTATTATGATTAATAAAATTCACAGAATGTTAGGAAAAAGATGTTTATTATTACTAATTAAAATGAGTTTAAATAAGATATTTTATTAATAATAATTAAATATAATTAAGAGTAATAGCCCTGGCTGATATGGCTCAGTGGATTGAGCTCCAGTCTGCAAACCAAGAGGTCACTAGTTCGATTCCCTGTCAGGTCACATGCCTGGGTTGCAGGCCAGGCCCCTTTTTGGGGGTGTGGGGAGGCAACCACACATTGGTGTTTCTCTCTCTCTCTCTCTCTCTCTCTCTCTCTCCCCCCCCTCACTTCCCTTCTCTCTAAAAATAAATAAATATATTTTTTAAAAAGAAGAATGTTGAGAATTTTGTGTAACTTTCTAATTTAATCCACTATTGTTGAATCATCCTTTCACCCTCAAATAAATCTCACTTAAGATTTTTAAAATATATTTTATTAATTATGCTATTACGGTTGTCCCAATTTTTTCTTCCTTGCCCCTCTCCACCTGGTGCCCCATACCCTCCAGCATTCCCTCCTCCCCTTAGGTCATGCCTATGGGTCATGCCTATAAGTTTTTTGGCTTCTCCATTTCGTACACTATTCTTTACACCCCCCTGTCTATTTTGTATCTATCAATTATGTTCCTTGATCCCTGCACCATTTCCTCATTTCTCCTCCTTCCCCCTCCCAGCTGATAACCCTCCAAGTGATCTTCATATCTATGGCTCTGTTCCTGTTCTACTTGTTTGCTTAATTTTTTTTTCATATTCAGTTGTTGATAGTTGTGCATTTGTTGCCATTTAAATGTTCATAGTTTTGATTTTCTTTTCCGTAAATAAATCCCTTAAACATTTCATGTAATAATGACTTGGTGATGATGAACATCTTTAGCTCTACCTTTTCCCTCAGACAAGGTAAATGGAAGCACTTTATCTGCCCTTCCATTCTAATGATAGCTTTGCTGGATAGAGTAATCTAGGTTTTAGGTCCTTGCTTTCCATCACTTTGAACACTTCTTACCAGTCCCTTCTTGCCTGCAGAGTGTCTCTTGAGTAATCAGCTGATAGTCTTATGGGAACTTCTTTGTAGGTAACTCTCTTTTCTCTTGCTGCTTTAAAGATTCTCTCTTGATCTTTAACCTTTGACATTTTAATTATGATGTGTCTTGGTGTGGTCCTCTTTGGATCCAATTTGCTTGGGATTCTCTGTGATTCCTGGTCTTATATGTTTATTTCCTTCACCAAATTATGAAAGTTTTTTTTTTCATTATTTTTCAAAAATAAATTTCAGGTTTTTTATCTTTCTCATCTTCTTCTGGCATCCCTCTGACTCAGATGTTGGTATGTTTGGAGATGTCCCCGAGACTCCATATACTACCCTCATTTTTAAATTCTTTTTTCTTCCTCATGTTCCAAATCATTGATTTGAATCTCAGTTTTGCCCCTCCACTGTTGGTTCCCTGTAAATTTTTAGTTCATTTATTGTAAACTTCATTTCTTCCTGGGTCTTTCTTATGCTATTGCTATACTCAGTGAGTTCTTTGAAAATCCTGATAAAAGGTATTTTGAAGCTTGCATCTGATAGATTGGTTATCTCCATTTCATTTCATTTTTTTCCAAGGGTTTTGTTCTGTTCTCTCATTTGAGCCATATTTCTTTATCTCCTCAGTTTAGCAGCCTCCCTGTGTTTGTTTCTGTTTATTGGCTCAAGCTGCTTTTACTTTCTTTCTTAGTAGCGTGGCCTATTGTAGAAAAGGCACCTGTAGCCCTGGCTCATGGCACAGTGGATAGGCACCAGCTGCAAACCCAAAGGTCTCTGGTTCAATTTCCAGCCAGGGCACATAACCAGGTCTCAAGCCAGGTCTCCAGCCAGGTCTATAGCTGGAAGCAGGTGAAAGGCAACCATACATTGATATTGGTCTCCCTCTCTGCCTCTCTCCCTTCCTCTTTCTCTGGAAATAATAAATAAAATCTTTAAAAAAAAAGAAAGAAAGAAAGAAAGAAAAAGAAAAGAAAGAAAGAAAAGGCACCTATAAATTGTGTGGGGCAGAGCCTTAGGTAATCACCAGGGAAGGGCAACCCACTTCACTGCTTTATGGTTCTGTGTGAGGGGAAGGCAGGAAGAGGAGACAATGCCATTGCCTGGCTTCTGGAGGTTTGCCTGGCACTGGCACTGTTTCCAGTCACTTCACTTACTCCCCATATGCAACACATGCCCTTCTATCTGTTTCCCTAGTGCTGAATCCCGGAGAGGGTGGGTCTGCATAAGTTCTAAGTCCATGCTGGCCCTTTATGTGGAGTCTCCTGAAAATATGACAGTTCCTCCACTGCACCAACCCCCACTGGTTTTTACAGCTGGAAGTTATGGGGATTTACCTTCCTGGCACTGGAGCCCTGGGGGATGTGCTGTCTGGCCTGGGAAAGGGATCCCTCACTCCCAAGGTATCCCTCCTGATTTTTATCCATCACATGTGAATGTGGGACCTCCCCCCCATTCCTCTGCCTCTCCGTGCCACACCATGTCTCCATGCTTCTCCATCTGTCTCCGTGTCTCCACTTCTACCCACATGGATGAATGTGGCATCTTTAAGTCCTTGGCTGTCAGATTTCCATACAGCTTGATTTTCTGACGTTTCTGGGTATTATTTGTTCTGAAGTAGTAGTAATTTTTCTGTAGTTGTGTGAGGAAGCAAAGAATGTTTACCTGTGCCTCCATCTCCCTTATTCTCCACTCTGAAACCCATCCCAGACCATCCCTCAGTGGAGATGCTGCCTCATCCCAGACCATCCCTCAGTGGAGATGCTGCCTCATCCCAGTCAGAGTCTGCTGCAGAAAGTGAGGTTCCTCATCTCCACTCAGTCTGTACCTATTTCCTTCTTCATGATGTTTTGTATCTATCCTCTAGTTTCCTTCTTTTGTCTAGCCAGTCTGAATTAATGGTGTATTTCATTCATCTTTTAAAAGAATAAGTTTAAAAAAAAAATAAAAGAATAAGTTTAATAAAAGAGTAAGTTTAAATACCTATGACTCACTCATGTGTGGAATCTAATGAACAAACTGAATTAATGGGCAAAATAGAGACAGAATCATAGAGAGCAGGATGATAGCTATCAGTGGGGGAAGGTAAGAGGTCAGGGGCTAAAGAAAAAAGGAAAAAGAACTCATGGAAATGGACCACAAAGACCATGTGATTGCAGGGGGAGGTGATATAAAGGGAATAAATGATAATAGAAGAAATATACCATTAAAAATAAAATAAAATCTTCCCCAGCAAAAAATAAAGAATGAATTTAGATCCTTCTTAACCTTCTGCTTATCTCATCTGCATTTATCTTTTAGCTCATTAATTTTAGCCTTACTTTTTTTATTGCCTTCCTTCTTGTTGTTCTTTTTTATTTTTTTTAATTTAATTTAATTTTTTTTTTTAAAGATTTTATTTCATTATTTTTAGGAAGAAGGGAAGGGAGAGAGGCAGAGAGGGAGAGAGACATCAATGTTTGGTTGCTTTTCACCTGCCTCCAGCCACAGATCTGACTGGAGACCTGGCTTGCAACCTGGTTATGTGCCCTGGCTGGGGAATCGAACCTGTGACCTTTGGGTTCGCAGGCCGGCAC